>APFE031498624.1:8403-98185 GCA_000404065.3 Pinus taeda
TCATCTTGGATTTAAGACTTCTGTGGTTAATATCTTCTTTATTAGAAACAGGAGAACCCACAGTAAAAACCATTATTTCTGTCAACGTTTCAAATCCCAAAAGGGATCCATCATCAGGACAACTATTAAGGAGCCTGATAAGGTTCTGCAGCTCTTCTTGCTATCTACACCCTAAATTTTTCGAGTAAAATGATTTCACTCCTTGTATCCCCTCCGCATAGAGAAATGATTCTGGATTTAAGACTTCTTTGGTTAATATCTTCTTTATTAGAAACCAGAGAACCCATAGTAAAAACAATTATTTCTGTCAATGTTTCAAATCTCAAAAGGGATCCATCATCAGGACAACTATTGAGTGTTGATAGAACAAGAGCCTGATAGGGTTCTGCAGCTCTTCTTTCTATCTTCACCCTAAATTTTTTGAGTAAAATGATTTCACTCCATGTATCCCCTCCGCATAGAGAAATGATTCTGGATTTAAGACTTCTGTGGTTAATATATTTTTTATTAGAAACCGGAGAACCCACAGTAAAAACCATTATTTCTGTCAACGTTTCAAATCCGAAAAGGGATCCATCATCAGGACAACTATTGAGTGTTGATAGAAGAAGAGCCTGATAGGGTTGTGCAGCTCTTCTTGCTATCTTCACCCTAAATTTTTCGAGTAAAACGATTTCACTCCATGTATCCCCTCCGCATAAAGAAATGACTCCGGATTTAAGACTTCTGTGGTTAATATCTTCTCTATTAGAAACCGGAGAACCCATAGTAAAAACCATTATTTCTGTCAACGTTTCAAATCCCAAAAGGGATCCATCATGAGGACAACTATTGAGTGTTGATAACGTTTCAAATCCCAAAAGGGATCCATCATCACGACAACTATTGAGTGTTGATAGAAGAAGAGTATTGAATGTTTATCATGTTTGTTACCTAATTTATTTTCCCTAGTACCAAACCCATTGAGAAACTTATGAAAGGTGGGTAGAATGAAAGATAAAACATTTTTTGGAAAAGATTATAATTATTAATGCTAAACACTCGTTAGTAGTATAATTAATATTTATTAATAACCAGTTACATGAAAAACATAAAGTATTTTGAAAGAGATTATGGAATGTTATTTTAGATAAAAATAGATATTACAATTGTCAAATTAATAAAATAGATAAAAAAATTATTTTGGTAAAATTTAAATATTCAATTTAATGGTTTAATAAATGTTTTTTTTATTATATAATAAAATATTAAATCTTAAATAAATATATTATATAAAATTAAAACATAAATTTTCAATTAATTATCAATTAGTTGAATATAATTCAAATTAGATATTATACTTTATTTAATTTTAAATTAGATTAAGTATTTATTATACATAGTTTATCGAGAAAAAGTTTTCAACACAGTTTTTAGGGATAAGTTATGAAAAAGGCTTATTAGATAATGATTCCTTTTGAGTTGAGGGTTGTGGTGGTTCGACTATGCAAGAATGTATCATCAATCTTAAGACCACAAAGAGTTGGTTTAAGGAAGTTAAATGCAATATCAACGTTCAACAAGGGTGTCCCCTATCCCCTACACTTTTTTGGCATTTACATTTATAAGCTAGAAGTGTGATTGGAAGCCACATGATGCGTGGGGACCGAGCTTGATGATGTGGTCATTACTCTTCTCCTTTATGCTGAGGATATTGGTCTTCTAGCTAGAAGACAGAAGCCATGAGGATCGTGACAAGCAACTTCAAATCCTCTATGATTATTTCTCTAAGATGGGTATGATTATTAATACTGACAACACTAATTTCATGATAGTTAAATCTAAAAATACCAACGACGACAATACCATCTATAATAACAATTACTTGGGTAAGGTTTTTTCATATAAATATATTGGTATCACCATTCATCATGAGGTCGACTGGATTTTTAACATTTAGAAAAGGATTATGGATGCCCAGAAGGCTTATTATGCACTTGAAAATAATTGTAATACCTCCGATCTTTGGGTTTCGAATAAAATATTGTTCCTTTTTTAGAACATCATGACCCCTTTTACTTAATATGGATGTGAGATTCGAGGTTTCATTATATCTATAGAATCATGGAGGAAGACCAAGTTTATTGAAAAACAATTTGTAACGTACAACTTCAAGATCAAAGGTAATACTCTCTATCCTATCCTCTTGATAGAAGCTAGCATGTCCTCCATTGAAATCACAAATATGTTTGAGTATATGATGTATAATAATATGCTTTACAACATGGATACCTAGAGATACCCGAAAATTACTTTTAACTCTAGACAAAATCCCCACCTTCGACTCAAGCGGGGTTGGCACAAGGATGTCGATATAGGGCTTGACTATTGGAATTTAAAGGAGGAGGTCATCTTAAAGAATAAAGATAATTTTAAAAATACTATCACTTCCAACTTTAAGGATAAATTATGCGATGGTAGGGTGACTGAAGGGAAAAGAAATCTATGGTATTATAAGGAGGTGATGCAACTCTCTCTTGCTAAACATAGCTATATCTTTTTCTTCACCAGTGCTAAGAAGAAAATGAACATTTCTAAGATAAGAACTAACTCCGATGAGCTTAAACTCAAAGGAGGAAGTGGTCTATTCCCAAAACCCCTTGCGAAGAAAGAATTTGTGAACTATGCAACACTAAGAGAATCGAAGATGAAAAATACTTTCTCTTTGATTCCTCGATGCTCACCCACATATGTTCTCATTTCCAAAAATCTACCACACTACCATCCTTCTTGATTTATTCGGTCAGGAGAACTATAGTGATCGTGGGATGCTCCTCTCACTTTTATTCAATCATAGAAATAAAATTTTAAAATGAATCAATTAATCTCTTTTCTTATGGTTGCATCAAGCTTATTGGGTTGAGTGGATGTTAGTTACCATCACCATCATATTTATAATAATATATTTTTTGTTTGCTACTTTTTGTGAGTCAATAGATGATTGTATAACTATCTTGTGGCTCAAGTAGCTATGACCTAGGGGCATCTAAACCCTCAAAATAACTAAGGATCTTGGGCCATGTCGGAACTTAGCATGTCTAGATTTTCTCCCATGGAGTTTTGAATTTGTGACCTTTAGGTCAATGGGTTCTTTAACAAATACCTTGTTACTATCTATTCTACTCCCATAGGAAGTTTGTAATAATAATCTGTTAGGTCCCTATAATACTAGCATAGTTCCCTTATTCTTATTGCTAGTGTAAGAACATTATTGTTATTGTTAATGTAGCCAATATATTGTTATTTTTGTTCCCCATAAAGCCCCAATATTTTTATTATTGTCCCATCGGAAATTTGTAATAATAATCTGTTAGGCCCCTATAATACTAGCGTAGTTCCCTTATTCTTATTGCTAGTGTAAGAATGTTATTGTTATTGTTAATGTAGCCAATATATTGTTAT
Organism: Pinus taeda; assembly: GCA_000404065.3. Taxonomy (NCBI): domain Eukaryota; kingdom Viridiplantae; phylum Streptophyta; class Pinopsida; order Pinales; family Pinaceae; genus Pinus; species Pinus taeda. Next base: position 11,845 of record APFE031498624.1, read on the forward strand.
TGTTGTTCCCCATAAAGCCCCAATATTTTTATTGTTGTCCCCTTAAATTATTATTGTTATGTAGGCTCTTCTTATGTTGTGACCCCTTAGACTCCTATATATAGAAATGGGGTATAGTCATTTGAAGAGTTATTGTCATGGGGTATTGTAATTTATGTGATATAAAGGAGTTTTCCCTCTCGAAGAGGCTTATTTTCAATTCATTGATCTATTTTTTATTATGCGTTGTTATCTCACTACATAACATTTCATATAAGAGCTTTGGATTGTAGGGTTTTGCTACTTGAAACATGTCATCTTGATAGTTTTGATATAAACTCTTATATTCAATGATTCAAAAGATGAAATTTCAAGCATGTGGATTTGAAGTCTTGTTGAAATTCATGTAGAAATGTTAGAACTTGGTTTGCCATATTTTTTGTGATATGGTCCAAAGAAGTTAGGGTTTTTGGAGAGTCCAAAATTCAATGTCAAATAGGTGATGTGCGAAAAAAAACCATAACTTTGTCTCTTGAGATCCTATTTGAATTTCATAAATAGTGGCTAAAATTGCATTGAATGTAGTTTATTTTGTATAATTTTCTAGGACAAAGGTCGAAACAGTGACACGTGGCATTTTGTAGAAGTTTTCTCTATTGAAATAGTCTATAATTAGGTCATCATGAGAGATTGGGCATATTTTCTTCTTGAAGGATCCAATATATGTATGACTTGTAGGGTTGGAAAGAAGACTGAGAGGGATACCACAAAATGAAATTTCAGACCTTTGAGATCCGAAATTAAAGAGACATAATAATTTCAATATCAAGCTCCTAAAAAGCAATAAAAATGTGTTTATTTTTTTAAATTTGGCATAAGTTTTTCATGAAAAATCATTTTGAACTGATTCAAAGGACAAAGTGAAGCATATATATAATTGTTTAATTCAAAAAGTCCTTGAAACAAAATAATGGACACACTTAGTAAGCGACCAAAAAGCTCTAATATCACACATGAAGAAGAGGACCAAATGCAAATGAAGAAGAGGAGTAAATGCAACATGATATATCAAAATTAGAAGACCAAGTGCACAAAATTTCGCTTTCATAAATAGTAACCAAAAATGAACTAGAAGCTAAGATGGATGGATTAGAATAATAAATAAAAGGCAACATAAAAGGCTTGAAGGATGGTTTAAAATCAAATATGAGAGTTTTTAAGGTAGACATGGACGTGATGAATGTAAAATTAGATGGGTTGACAAAGTTTCTCGAAGAAAGGCTTCCTAGTGGTGATAATTTAATCCATGAAAATCATGATGGGGAAAAAGGAATATTTGTTATGATTTTAGAGACTCCAATGTTGGGCTTAAGGCCCACCACATTCTAAATATTGACATGAGGAAGTTTAAAGGAAAGCATCTGCTAACATGCATACTATAGATGGAGGAATTATTTGATTTACATGATGTGATGTAAACCAAAAAGTAATGCATCAAATATTTATTTTTAGAAAAAAATGACTTTGTGTGGTATCGATGTATTTGTTCTCATAAATCAATTGTCACTTGGACAATTTTTGCAGAAGTATTGACAACAGATTATGAGGATAAAAAGAGAAATACCTTCATCAGCTAATTGATAAATATCAAACAAAAGGGTTTAATGGCAGAGAACATTGAGAACTTCCAAGGATTGAATATCAAGGTAAATTATTTCGAGAGGAGCATAGGATTGATGTATTCATAGGGACTTTAAAGGATAACATCCAACATGATGTTTTCCTTTGGGAACTCAATTCATTACATAAGACATTCAAGGTGGAAAGAAAATTTAAAAGGAAAATTATGGCAATAAGTAATTATACCACTCACAACTATAAATATGGAAGTGTTCTTTCTCCTAGCCTCCCATAACCTACAAGATTGGCACCAGAACAACTAGAGGTAAAAAGAGAAAAATGGCTTTGTTATAGGCATGATAGAAAATACACTACGAGTCATAATTGTGCCATAAGATATTATTTTACATATATTTTGAAGAGGAGTAAGAGAAGGAACAACAAACATCAAAAGAAGATGATTTGAACTAGGAGCCAATGCCGAAGAAAGAATAAATGAATTTGAGCATATCTTGCAATGCACTGGCAAGAATTACTATTCCTCAAACTCTCAAGATAGAAGGATATATCGAGAAAAAAAGGTGATAGTGTTGATTTACCCTAGTAGTACCCATAATTTTATGCATTGTAAGAAAGCCAAGGAATTGAATTGATTTCTATATCCAACACTAGAGTGTCAAGTGATGGTTACAAATGGAGGAATTATAAATTTCTCAGGGAAGTGTCATATTACCAATCTAACCATGGGGGAATATGTATTGAATAATACATATATTTCCATTGCAATGGGTGGTGTTTATGTTGTATTAGTAATTTAATGGTTACAATCTTTGGATTATAACTTTTAGTTTTCAAGAACTTTTCTTCAAATTTTCTTGAGAAGCAAAGAAAATTAAATTAAGGGGCATTTAAGAGAAACCCAAGAAGAGAATTAGCTCTAATGTCATGACCAATTTTTTTAGGAAATAACAATGAGGCATAATTACACAATTAAGCTCACTAGAAGTTAAAACATTGAAATCATTCATTTCTCCATATCTCCATAGAATCTTAGACAGTCATTCCAAGGAAATTGAGACTCCCAAAGGCCTCCCACCTATTCATGATCAGATCATGCTATTCACTTGATTCCAGGAAATGTTCCTCCAAGCATTAGACTTTACAGATATCCTTGTACCCAAAAGAGTGAATTGAATGTATGGTTACAAAAATTCTAGAGGTGAGTATAATTAAACCTAGAGAAAGTTATTTATCACCTCCAATTGTATTAGTGCATAAGAAGGCTGGATCATGGCATATGTGTCTGGATTATACAAAGCTCACAAGGCTCACTATTAAAGATAAATTTCCCATTCCGATCATTGCTGAATTACTGGATGAATTACATCGAATAATTTACTTAATCAATCTAGATCTTTGTTCAAAATATCATCAATTTATAAAGAAGACTAAAGAAATTACGAAAATAACATTCGTAAATCATGAAGGTCATTATGAATTTTTGGTCATGCCTTTTGGCCTTACGAATGAACCTTCCAAATTTCAAGGTTTGATGAATTCCATTTTCAAACCCTTTCTTATAAAATTTGTGTTAGTATCATTTGATGATATACTAATCTATAAAAAATCTTGGAAGGACCATGTTCAACATGTTTATAGGGTGCTCAAGCAATTGGAGGAGAAACAATTATATGCAAAAACCCTGAAATGTTTCTTCGGAGTAAAGGAGGTGGAATATTTGGGTCATATTGTATCTCATGAGGGTGTTAAAGTAGACACTAAAAAAATTAAATCGATCAAGGAATGTAAATTCCCCACAACCCTAAAGCATCGTCGAGGATTTCTTGAGTTAACAGGGTATTATTGCAAGTTTGTTAAGAATTATTGGAGAATAGAAGTGTCTCTAACAACATTACTAAATAAAGATGTGTTTTATTGGACTCCAGAAACAACTAAGGCCTTTGAACATATTAAAGATGCAATGTACCAAAGACCCATCTTAGCTACACCAGATTTCAAAAAAACCTTTATTGTGGAATGTGATGCCTCTGGAAATGGAATTTGTGTTGTTTTAATTTAATAAGGAAGACCGATTGCTTTCGAAAGTCATCCAATCAAGCGAAAGTATTCACATAAAACTATTTATGACAAGGAAATGTTGGAAATAATACAAGCACTAAAGCAATGGAGACCTTACCTAATGGGAAGACACTTCAAGGTAAAAACAAATCATGATAGTCTTAAATATATTTTGCAACAAATATTATATTCAAAATAATAGAAAAAATGGGTCATAGAGATGTTGGGTTATGTCTTTAAAATCATATAGAAAGAAGGGAAGCAAAATTTTGTTGGAAATGCACTGTCAAGAAAGGATGAGGATGTGGAAGAATTTATCTGTGCCATTTATATTAACTTACCTGATTGAAAAACTAAATAAGGAATTAAATGGAACAATTATGAAGAGGTGTGGACACTCATTCAAAAGTTGTAGTAAGATCTCGGCACATCTCATACATTTTGCTAGAAAAATGATTCATCATGATACACAGATCACTTATATGTATCTAAGAATTCTAAACTCAAATAAGCGATTATTTCAGAATTACACACCTCCCCTTTAGGAGGGAACTTAGGATCTTTAAAAACTTATCACAGGGTCAAGAAGGATTTTTTTTGGATGACCTTAAAGTTGAGATTCACAAGTTTGTGTTAGAATTTTTGGTTTGCGAACAAAATAAAGTTGAGACAATTAATACCCTATGTCTCTTACAACCTTTAGCTATTCTGAGTCTATTTTGGGAGGAGGTCTCAATGGATTTTATTACAATTTTACCCCAAGTCTGAAGGAAAGAGTGTCATGATGGTTGTAGTTGATAGAATTACCTAGTATGCACACTTTTATGCATTATCTCGTTTTTTTTAAAGTCATACAACTACCACTACATTTATGGAAACAATTCCAAAGCTACATGGAAACCCAAAGATTATTGTAAGTGAAAGATGTCTCATTTTTGCTCAAAATTTTTGGATGAAATTATTTTCTTGTCTTCGTACTCAATTAGCTCATAGCTCATATTATCATTCTCAACATGATGGGAACACTGAGATAGTGAAAAAATGTTTGGAAGGATATATTCATTACTTTGTATCTAATAAACAAATGCAATGGGTCTAGAGGTTACCTCTGATTGGATAGTGGTATAACACTTCCTTCCTTACTGCAGAAAAAAATTACCCCATTTATGGCACTTTATGGATATCACCCACCGTCAATCACATTATCTTTAAGAGAAAATTCTTTGGTTCAAGCAGTGTAAGATCACATTGAGAATCAACAGCAAGTTCTCTAACTCTTAAAGGATAGGCTATGCAGAATTAAATGAAACAAAAAGCATATCAACATCACAGTGAAAGAAGTTTTGACTTAGGCGACTACATATTTTTACAATCACAAGCATACCAATAAACTTCCCTAAAGCAAGCTAAGAAGGATAATAAATCATCACCCAAGTATTATGGTCATTACAAGGTGCTACAAAAGATTAGTACTAAAGCATATAAATTGGAATTCCCAACATCTTCTCAAGTACACAGAGTTTTTCATGTTTCATGATTAAATCAGGTTATTGGTCAGAAGCTCCTAGTTCAAACAATATTGCTAGAACTTGACAATGAAGAAAAAAAGATATTGGAGCATGAAGCAGTCACAAAATAAAGTACCCAACATCTATGGAATCGATCATTTTTAGAGTATCTCATTAAAGAACATACCCACTAAAGTTTCCACATTGGAGGATGATAATTTTATACATAAGCATCCATAACCAATTAGGAATTGAGGACAACATCCTTTTATAGGATATGGGCATGTTAGGTCCCTATAATACTAGTGAAGTCCCCTTATTGTTATTTTTATTGTAGCCCCCTTATTATTGTTGTTAATGTACCCTTCGTATTCTTATTGTTATGCCCCATAGAAGCCCACTGTTGTTATTGTTGTGCTCTTACATTATTATTGATACATAGACTCTTATTATATTGTGACTCCTTAGACTCGTATATATAGAAAGGAGGTCTTGTTATTTGAATCATCCAAGATTTTTTGACTTATGATATGTAAAGGAGGTTTCCCCCTCGAAGAGGTTGATTTTCAAGTATTTGATCTATTTTGTCTTCTGTTTTTTGATCTGGTTACTTAACATAGTTAATATTATGAATTAAAAATAAAAAATAAAAATAAACTGATTTATTTAAATATAAAATTACTAAATAATATAAAAGTGTTTGTCTCTCCAACTCCTGTAAATTTAAAGTGATTACATAATATAAAAATGTTTCTCTCCCCATAGTACAAAGATACAATGATTTAGTTTAGGATGATTGTGTCTCGAATTCTAAAACTTGGATATGCCCATGTATTGGATTTGACGAGCCATGGAAGGCACAATCAGATAATTATATTTATTTCGTTAAGTGCTCCTGGGTTATATTATGGGAGCATGCTAATGATAAATTGGTTTGGTCTTATAATTTATAAACATGAGACATTAGAAACAAATTAACATATGAAGCTATTTTGGAGACCAATATGTAGCAGAGTGCTCCTTGGTGAAACAATTTTATATGGAAAGGCCAAGGAAAACTTAAAGTTAGGCTTCTTATGTGGCTTGTATTGTTAAACAAAATTATGGCTTTGGATGTTTGTAGAGAGAAAGGATGAATGAGCCCAACATACATATAGTTTGTAAGACAACAGAAGAAACCATTCCCCACATTTTTATTCATTGTCCTATCACAAAATTTATGTTGCAATAGGTGAAGAATAAGTTGAATTGTTTGGAAAATGGGTAGGGTTTTAAAATGAAAGAAAGTATTTGGTTTTGGATAAAAATATTTGTAGGTTCCAGTTTCAAGTTCTTTCCTTTATTTGTTTTATGACGATTGTGGGTTTCTAGAAATAACATTTTACTTCAGAATGCCTATATTAATTTTACATTGCAAGCTCACAAAATAGGAAGTGCATTTTTGGAACAAATTAAGCCAAACAAGACAACAAAAAGAAGGCATGTACGTGATCTTTAGCACAAAGAAAAAATTCCTTATTGACTTTTTGATTGAGCATGTTCTCAACATCAATGTGGAGTGAGAATTACCCTTTATCTTTCTTCTCCTCATTATTTTCCAATGAAGCTGGGGCTAGGTAAGTGCATTAATCAAAAGACATAATTGATTCTGTTAGTGCCTAAATCTACCTTAGGCTGAAGGAAGGCATGTCTAGGGTAACATCAAACCATGCTTAACCTAGTAGCTAGCCCTACCAGGTCAGGAGATGGCTCTCTCCTTGTCAATCTCAAAAGAATATGGCAACTAAGGCTTGAGATGGCTGATATGAATACTAATTTTAGGCTAGGTATATTTTCTTAGAGGATTTTGTTTGATTTTAATGGTTGGTTGCTAGACCAGATGAGGAAGGCAGCTTTGGGTCGGGGAAATCAACTCAAATTTGCAGAGGTTTCTGTGGGGCGAGGTGGGCAAGTGTTTTAGCACTTTGAAATGAATGTGATGGTGAGTATAAATATTGGTGAGGAGTTGGAGAGGGCATGCAAGTTTCATGAGTCCTCTTCAAATAACAGAAAACATTTAAAACTAAATGAAACCCCAAGGCAGACCATTGAACATCAATGGATTCCACCTATTAATCTTGATTCATTTAGTTATGCAGAAAAAGATAGGTGATGGCACATATACACATAAGAGAAATGAAATAAGAGAGGAGAAAACAATGCTAACACACATTACCACAGGAATCCCACACAATGCTCCAAAACCCTAGTTCATTGCCTTGCCAAACTGCAGAAGTGATTTACAATGTAGCTCAATGCATCCATAAGAGTCCAACCTTGACAAATGACTAAGAAGGTATAAGATATACACATCAAACCACCTATGCTAGCCATCAGTGGTCGAATCCATGATTTAAGGAGCTATTTCAACAACATCTAAACTATGAAATGAAAAATAGGCAGTGGAGCAACTTGCCTCTAAAACTATGGAAACTGATTCATTCATCCTGAAACCAGTTGTAACTGATGTATCTACCCCCTCAAATCATTTTTTGATCATATTTACATCATATTACCTCATGTTACATCATATTACATCATTAATTTACCAAAGAGAGAATAAAAAGTCAATTGTCAACAAACTAGGTGAAATTCTGAGTTTTTAGGCAAAATTGGAAAAATTTTCCCTGATGCGTAGTGCCACTTCAAGGGTGAATTTGGAGGCCTTCCACTTCACTAAATTAGGCCCATGATAGCTTGCTGGAAAGCTCTACTTGTATATGTTCTATGCCAACTAGAAATTTTCGATTTGGAGTCCATTTACCTCTTCAAAAATCATTTCTCCCAAGACGGGTTCCTGTGGGTCCAAAAAGTGGGAGAGAGGGCAAATGTTATGTGTTTTTTTCCCTTTAGGTGACACAGATCTCCTCCAAATATTATGAAACGTTCTGGGTTTCATCATTTTCCATGAGGAATCCAAAAATGCAAGCCATTTTGCAAAATTCCTAGCCAACTCAATGCACAATGGCAGTGGCGTTGCACATCAGCTGAAAATTCCTCTGTTTTACATTACAAAATTGTGAAATGATAAACGTTTTCCAAAATATCTTCAAATTTTGCAAAAGGAAAGCTTACTAATTACTTTGCTGAGCCATGGAAGCTTCAGACAAAATTCTAAGTTTATCTTATTCCTTTTTGGCTCTCAAGGCTCTCTTTAACTTAGTTGTTACGCTGTTTATCAAGCATTTTCTTCTCAAGGTGGATATTCACTCTTTCCAACCATGATTCTTAATCAGCCTCAATTTCTTACTCAAGAGATGTCATCTTGATTTTTCTTCATTTTGCGACTTGCATGTTTTCTCTAATTGTTTGCAGCTCCATAATAGCTTATTTTTCCTCTAGTTGCTTGTTCTCCTGCTTAAGAAGGTTAATGATCCATTTGGCCCTCTCAAGGTCTTGTGATAAGGCTTGGATTTCAACCTCCTTCTCTTTGATGATCATATTCTTGAGTCTTGAGCTTTGAGAGCCCAAACCAATGTCATCTTCCTCAACCAAGACAAAATCCATCTCTGGCCCTTCAGTAGGGCCTTCATCATGCACTTGTTTCTTTCCTTTGTCTTTGTCCTATACCTATTCAGCTGAAGAAGAAGGCAAAGCCCCTTTCACCCCTAGAGAAGATAGCATTTACCTGTGCTTCGGTGAAGAAAATGAGACCCCTTCCACTCTTGGTGGAGATAGTACTCATTTGGCAGCTGCAAAAAGCATCCTAGTGTCTCTTTCATAAGTTACAAACATAGGAATATGAGCATCTTCAGTTTTTCTTTCAGGCTCCTTTTGTTCCCTAGAAGTTTCACCTTCCTCTTGAGGATCTGTAAATATTTGAGGCCCCTTGAAGCTTTCAGGGGTAATGAAAGTTTCCGATGACACTCCCAACTGAGTGAGTTGATGCAAAACAACAATTTTGATGACAACAAAGTGATAAATACTATTGGGATACTGTGGGTATGGTTTTCTTTTTGTAATCAAAATCATCCTCTCTATGTTTTTACATATGAAATATCAAATACTCATCGTTTTGACACTAGTGAAATGCATAAGTAATCTGATATGGTAGGCATAGAGTCTGGAGAACCTACCCTCACATGTGAAGTATTTGATGATAAGTTTCATGAGTGGAACATACATGTCCTCCAAGAACTTGAACGGAAACACCTTGCTAAGTTTACCATGATATTTTTCATTGATATATGGTTCATAATGTCGTTTATTGATATTCTGCCTTTAGTTCCACTTTTCTCCTACATCTGGCATTCTAGTAGCTTCTACAATAATAGCTAGTGAAAGAGTGAAATTGATCCTAGCAAGATGCACCACATTATTCTCCATGTTTATGACAAACTACCTTGATAACTAATGACGGTATTTAACCCTCTCAACCATCTCACAAAACTCAAAGCAAGATTGATATCTGAAAAATGTAGTAGCAAGAGGGAAAGCAAGGAGTTCAATGATCCTAATAGGTTCCTCTCTAATAATTTTTCCACCATTGTGAGGTCTCCTAGGCTATACATTTCTTTCCCTTGAGCTGTCACTAAGTGTTTCTTCTTCATAACTTGATTCACTATTTCTTGTCATGCTGCTTATCTTAGGGATGTGATGTGATGATGATATGGTGGAAAATGATAATGGATGAGGACAAGGAAGATGAGTATGAATATATTTTACAAATGTGGAATGGAGTTGGGAAATGAAGGGAAAGGTTTTGGAAATTAGGGTTTTATGAAGGGACTTAGGGTTTGATGAAGGGAATGAGTTTTCTTAGGGGAGTGGGATAGGGAAAATTGAATTAATGGATTGATTTAGGGCAATGAAGTATAGAAAAGGGGAAAATGATGTTGGTTTTGGTTGTGGAGTGAAAATTTTGCAAATTAAATGGAAATTTATGAAGACAAGCTAGGGTTTGATTTTCAAGATGTAAAACTCATCAAGAAAACATGTAGAAGACCAAATTCAACTCAAAATCAATAAGAACTTGTAGGAGAGAAATGTAGCGTTTTTGAGAGTTTTGGGTGATTTGGAATGGTTTTGGCACCTTCTTGGCCAATGTGCAATGCACTGGGCCCAATGTGTAGTGCCCTCTTGATGCGCAGCACCCTTGTAACTTTACACTGACTAAAATCTATTGATGCACAATGCCATTCTGATGTGCATCGCCAAGCCTCTGATGCGCAGCACCAGGTAGATTTGCTACAAAAACAAGGTTTTCAACTTCTTTTGCTCAATTAGTCTCAAAATCGCGATTTTAGCTCTTCAAGGGTGTTTTGCACAATGAAATAGATGAATAGCATAATTTCACTTTATATATGGATGCATTTTAATTTTTCCTTATTTCAAACCCACTTTTATAAAGTCTTTGCCACTTTTGCTCAAAAACTCTGTTTTTCAGTTGAAGGGTGACTTTTCTTGATCAATTGATGGATTGATGCAATGATGCTTTTGTTTTTTATGGTCGCTGGAGTTGGCAAGGTGACCAAGAGTGGCTGTTGAACTTATTACATATAGAAACACTTTAAATTACATAAAATATGTACATAAAAATTAAAAAAAAAAACTTTGTTTTCACCTCAAAATAGAGTTTTGAGGTAAAAGCCATTTATTGAGCATGTCATCAGTGAATTTATGATTCTATGAACTTATAAAATCTCCTCATGTGCCCACTGACATTTTATTAAGTTTTGGATGACCATAATGGCAAACCCTAGGCCTAGTCAGACTAACCCTAAAACTGACTTTTGTAAATAAAATGAAACAAAATGACATTAAATGACCTAAAACATGTGAAAACAGGCCAGCAGGTGAATATACTGACGGAAATTGACATGAACCACTACCATCAGTTGATCCACACCTAATGGAATGCAACTAATCAAATGGAACACCTAATATGCATGCAAAAAGAGAAATTTGATCACTAATGGAGGGATGAAGATACCAACACTAACAGATTCGTCTTTAGGGTCTTTTTTATTTATCTAGAATGAATAAGTTAGGGAAGATTAGGATTTTAGAGATTAGAAGACAACTATGGAATGTGGTAACAAAATATTTTAATTGCATGTTTTGAAATTAGAAACTGGTTGCTTAAAATTTGAATCGTACCAGAGGAATTTTATGATATGCAAGTTTATCATGTTTTTTGGGAATCAAATGCTTTAGCTAACTTCTTATCAAATAAAGCAATTATATTATGCAATTATTTAATTTAAAAATCATGAAATGATATCCAAATATTCTCTTTTTCTATTTTAGTCCTCTTCCTCCCTCCTTTTCTTACGCTTAAGCATTTTTTATGAAGCTGCCAAAATTAAAATGTGTTTCTTCTGATAAAAACTATAATAAAAAAGACTATAATAAAAAAGACTATAATAAAATAAAATCTGTACAAATATACCATGCTTCTTTTGATTTTCTAAATCAAAAAATGTCTTTTTCCTTCTAAAAAGACAAAAGACACCATTCATATCCATTAAATCTTTCACAAGACTGTTTTGTGATACACGTTATGAGTAAGTTATGTGATACACATTAGGAGTACATTGTTTTCGATACCAAAAACTAAAATATGGGAAAATGGGAAAAAAATAGTTAGATTAATATTTATAGAAGGATTTCAATTAATCAAAAGACAATATATGTACAAGTTTACAATAGTGCTTTTATAATATATATTAAATAGATAATTATATATAAAATTTTAAAATAAAATTATATAAAATATCTTTTTTTATTTATATTAATTTCTTTATTATTATAAATATAGAAATTTTATATTATTTTTAATAAATTATACGTTGAATATGTATTATATTGTTCTCTTAATTATTCTAAATGATAACTAATAAATACTTTTATAAATTAATTGGGAGGTCATAGAGCGAAAAATTATAGGGCGAAAAATTGGAATCATGAAATTATAGGTACTAATTGAAAAAGTACTAATTAAAAAAGAATAAAAGAAATAGTAATTGGGTGTCCTAAAAATTATAGAACTTGTCTCGAGCATTAAATAATTGAATTTAGGTCAATATTTTATAAATACAATTTCAAACACATGGTTTTATTCGTTTAATTGTTAATAGGGAATCTCAATAAAATCTATACAAATTATGACTCTAACTCAACTATTGCTTTAAAAATTACAATAAAAAGTAGATGTCATGTCGACTATTATTACACACATGCTAATAAGGTTTATACAAAAAATTATTATAGATAGTATGCATGCATACATTTTGAATATAAGTAAATATTGCATGTTAAATGATAACTTCATGATGTTTTATGGTAACATTTGTATTTTGTTATGAGAAAATATTTTTTGGAATATTTGTAATAATTTATATATCAATGTGCCACCTCAATAGAAACTCTATATATTTGTATTGATTTTACCTTTGTACATACAATGGTTGATGCAAGTGGAAGGTAATATATCTCACAATAGGAATTCATTTTCAAACTGTACTTTATAAGGGAAGTGATAAATCATTAAAGAATAAGACTAAATTTATAATTCTCTAACAAAATATTTATATAGAACTCTACTTAACAAACCTGAACAATATTCATTCATCTTATCCTCTATGTATTCAATCAGATTAATAACCACCATTCTATTAAATTTTATTAGCATTCCTCTGTAAGAGACCCACTAATTGGCATACCTAAAGTTTAATAACTAAATCTCCAAAATGTTTCAATTTAGTATTCATTTCTTCTCACACATGTGAATTATGACCAAGAATCTATGTTGTTATGGTCTGACAAGTGATTATAAGTCTCAATAATTGTTCATTGATGTCACCTAATAAAAAAATACTCATCAACACCCTAATTCCAAATCCTTTATTTATTTATATGCATCATACATTATCAATCGTATATGTCAAGTAACTCTTAATAAATTTGAGATTGGTTATCGCTTTTCTTCCCTAACATATTTCTTTGACATTTGAAACTAGCCATTAACTCTTGATTCCTCTTAACCTTTCTCATGATCATTTCCATATATTTCATTTCTTTTATTATACTCTTAGAAAAGAACAACATTAAAAATGGGTGAAATTGATCAAAATCTTCAAATAAATATAACTCATATTCCTTATGCTCAAAAATTTATTTTATTTTGTAGCATATTATCTTCTTCAACTAAAATGAAGTTAAATATTTTATTTTTGTCGAATTTCTCCATATATTCATCATTATTTTCAATTAAATTTTGTGAGTTATGTGTGAATTTTCTTGATTTATTATTTGAATATTTCAAATAATGATTCTTATGCTATGAAAAATCTTTCTAACTTGTAAGATTTCTTTAACGATACCTATAAATAATATGTTGTGGGAAAAATGTTATATATCTACACAATACAATTTTATATACAAATTCATCTTCTCTTGAAATATGGCCCCATTGTTTTAGCTCTTACCTTGCAAAAAATATCTATAGGGTGCTAAGAAATGGCTTCACTATATTAATTTTATATTCATCTATTTGTGGATAAAATTGTGAACTCTATGAGATCTTGTGACCACCTTCTCCCGTAATGTCTCCATAAGTGACTCAAACATCAAGTAGCCGTACTTCATATCCTTGCTCTAGGCAATGTAAGTTACCTCAACACCTCCTCAAACAATGCCCCTGCAAGCATTGCTACATCATCAATTACCATGACCTTTTTGAAATTATGTCAACATTTATAAACATTTAATGAAATCTATAGTATTTTCTAAGAAACCTTAACAGAAAACTCACTATAATGTCTTCCCATGGTGGTATTGGTTTTAGTAATGCAACATAAAAGTATGTGTTAACTCACTTTCAATTTTTATTGGAAAATTTTGTATCTATCTACAAATATTCTAACATATTTATTAAACCTTGAGAAACAATACACCTCATCGAGCCACCTAATTGGATTAACGCTCCAAAAATGTCCTTTTATTCCATCAATATACAATTCTTAAGTTATGTTTTATATGAGAGAACCAACTCGTATACATAACTCCTTACCCTAAAAAAATAAAAATTCCTTGGACAAAGTAATCTCATCTTGTGAATATGTTCTTTATTGGTGGAACTCTATATATGTTGGTGATTTATTTAGCATAATTGTTTTTTACATAGGTCTCTTTGATATACCTAAATCCAATTCTCTATGTTTCTATCATTTCCATTAACAAAGATCTCTAGGTGAATGCTTATATAACTGTATTATTCTTTTCTCCTCTATATTTCATTTCAATATAAAACTACTATAATTATTTAGCATAGTTTATGTGCATGAAATTCATCATACACTAATTTTTAATGAACATAAAATATTTATGATTTATAAACAAAACAAATTTGTTTGATATGAAATTATGTCTTCATTTCCTCCATGCTTGCACTACTGTGTAAAGCTCAAAATTATATGTATATTATTTCTTTCCTTAGTTAAAATTGATAGGTCAATCTCAAATATGTTGTTAGTATTTTCTATTATGTTATCGTAATAACCATTTAGCGACTTCTAATATTAGTTCTATGTTAGCTTTCTCTTCAACAACTAGAATCTCTAATTTTTTTTTTATTCTATTGACACTTTAGTCCCTTCGTGAAGTTTTTCATTATATAACATATCCTATTCATTCCTCTAATAAACTTACTATTAAAAATTGTGTTTTAAGTTCCTCAATGCTTGTACTATTGTGTAAAGATGAAAATTATATGTATATTAGTTCTTTCCTTAATTAGAATTGATCTCAAATAAATCAATCTCAAATATGTTGTTAGTATCTTCTATTATGTCATCATAATCAACATCTATTGACTTCTAATATTAGTTTTATGTTATATTTGTCTTCAAAAACTACAATCTTTCATTTTTATTTTTATTCTATAAGAACTTTATTCCCTTCATGATCTTTTTCATTATATCACATATCACATTCATTCATCTAATAAACTTACTATTACAGTTATTAATCCCCTAAAATATGCTTATAGCCGTGACATTACATTGCGTAGGCTATTGAATTGCTCTCACCTTCTTTGGTTTTATTCTTTAATGGTAGGGGCATCAACATATAATTGTAGATGATAAAACATTATTATGGGTTTTTTGGTTTAAATATGTACCAAATACACTGAACTAATAGGTTGGAATTGTTTATTTCAAATATAAACTAAAATAGCTAAATGTTTGACTAAGTCAAACTAAGTTAATTGCATTCCTTAACACGCAAATAATGAAAATGCAAAGAGAATAATTCTTTCATAAATAAATTATTTATAAGGAGAAATAGGTTGGAATTATTTCTTGCAAATCAAAACCAAAATAAGTAAATGTGTGACTAAGTCAAACTAAGTTAATTAGATTTTTTAACATGCAAATAATGAAAATGCAAAAAGAAGACAGAATGAAACATTCAAGTAAGTTCGTTCATAAAAAAAATATTTATATGGAGAAATAAAAGAATAGATAGAGTAAACAATCCTCCTTTATAAAACTACACTTATTAATAGACAAATAATCAACACTCTAAAATTCTTTGTATTATTAAAAATGAAAATTAATATTACAAGCAGGAACAATGTCCTGTATAATGAGTTATGCATATTGCAATGAGTGAATAAATTCCCTCTACCACATGCCACATGAGGGTTTAAATATAAGGCCACAAAGGAATGCACACTATGAAATCAAAACATAGAATACATTTTCACCACTTCTAACAAATTGATTTTATTTCAAAATTGAGAAACCACCCAAACAAAAGAAAAGGAGATAAGAATGAGACGGGAAGACACTAAATAAATAATAAATTTAATATCTTGTGAATAATAATATAAGATTGCAGATGATTACAACAATTACATTAAGGTACATAGATTTTATTAACAAATGAAAATAATCATACTAACTAGCTTAATTGACTGGTAATGACTGGTAATGACTTTATTGATACAAAAACCCCAATGCTAAAAATGGAAAAGGGAGAAGCAAGAGACCTCACTTGAAATTTATTCTTACATTTGATGAAGCTCCTTCCATTAAAGTGGATTGTTATGATAGTTATCAAAATGTGATCAACATCCTAGTAAGACCTACGCAAATATTCTATCCCAAATAATACAGGAGAGGACTCACCCCTTTTTTTATTTAAACATATGAAATATAACTTATTAAGATTGTATACATTGTTGTAAAGATAAATAAAACAAGTAACAAGAATAAATATACTTGCTTCCACTCAAACTGGATGATACATATCCTTTTCAAGTTTTGACGGAAATTATCATGAGGGTTTAGGCTTCATTATTCTATGTTATGATTTGACTTAATCAAATGAAGACATTATACTATAAATTGATCAACCTTACAATATTGGAACAAAAATACCGAAAGGAGACCTAGCAGAGGTGTTGGTAATGATAGTAACATAGGAGGTTGATCAAAATAAAGTGGTAGTCTTAAAAATAGAGTATTGGTTACTCTATAATCAGTCAGATGTGTTTAAGTGGATTCTGTACATGGCTTAATTTATCCCGAGGATCCTACTTTTCTCTTAAAAATGTCAGTCCCATGTTGACTTTCCCTTTAGATATAGGAGCTTCAATCTACGCCATTGATCTCCTCTCTCCAGATCTAATGGTCATCATTCACCCTGATCAACAAAATAGTTCGATGATCACCCTACGCCGTTGATCTCCTCTCTCGAGATCTAACGGTCATTAGTCAACCTGATCAACCAAACAATCTGGTCTTTCTCCACCGTTCATCAAAGCACACTTGATCCAATTCTTTACAACAATATCGAGTGAGCCAGTTGCATGGGGATTACCTGCTCGATAAAGCAGTTTTCTCTCTCCACCCTAGTGCTACATGTTGTTTGGTTAATGGAATCGGGTGACCACCCCGAGTTACCAATTACCACTTTTCCTTCGCCCGATAACCACCTTCGCTAATAAAACCCACTTTTCCAATACAACCCACGTGTATTAAATCAAACATAAGTAAAGCGCTTAATAAATGTTTTAATGCTTAATTCCAAGATTACCCCTTAACACTAAATGGCCGCGAATTAGTGAAAAACACATAAATAATGATATTTACCATTAAAGTGTGAAAACAGATAAAATACTTAGCTAAATTTTAGAACGCTGATACACAGAGGTAAATGAGAGTCTACAATAGGATTAACTCACAGATGTACATTGAGTCAATTTGTTCAATATAATAGAAGTTACAGAGTCTTGGCCCTATTGACTCAATTACAACAATTTATTAGACCTCTGTCTTAAATTCAAAACCCTATCTATCACTCAAACTCTCACCTCTCACTCAATTCTCAATCATCTCAGCTAATCCTTTTCCATTACATTTTCTTCTCTTTTATGAGTCAAATCCTATTCTAACAGCACTAACAACTCGATCTCTATTTTAATCAATCTAACAATCAAATCTCTATTCTTAAGCTCTATTGCACACCTATGCTAACAACTTATCCCTTAGTCTAAAATAATACAATTTTCTAATTATTACAATAATGAATTAAATATCATTTTTGAGAGATCTAACCCTCTTTAAAACTGACTTTTGACCACTCAGGTCAATGAAATTCAACTCATTTAGCCACA
The DNA here is from genome assembly GCA_000404065.3 of Pinus taeda. Taxonomy (NCBI): domain Eukaryota; kingdom Viridiplantae; phylum Streptophyta; class Pinopsida; order Pinales; family Pinaceae; genus Pinus; species Pinus taeda. The sequence goes on from APFE031498624.1 coordinate 29,695, forward strand.
ACATGTGAACAAACCATCACATTGCTGGCTAAGTCTAGATGCTCTTGCATCAGACTCTTGGGGAAGAAAGGAACCATCTTTGAGACTTTCAGGGTTTACTCCTTACTTTTGCAACTCTACTATTGTTAACCAACTAGCACCCTCCACTAGTTGTCCTTTCCATATGACCAAATATTGAAAATAAACCTATCCTCGTTCTTTTGGATACTCTTTTCTCTAAAATAGCTTCCACCTCTTTCTTAACTGTCTTTGGCATTTATTCTTCCCAATTCAAAGTTTGAACTTCATCCTCTATAGTTTCATCCTGCAGCTCTATCTCTGTCTCTTTATATGGATAAAAATTTGCAATCTTAAAGATAGGTGATATTCCAATGCCTTCTCGCAATTCAATTTCATAAGCATTAGTTGTAAACTTTCTTACAATTCTACATGGTCCTATATTTTTCATTTTTAGTTTATTGTAATTCTTAGTAGGAAATCTCCCACCTAGAATTCTCTGTCTTGTATTTTCATATCTACTCCTTGTTTGTATTTTCCATTGCTTTCTTTCAATATGCCTTTGACATATTCTTGTAGTCTCTGCATCTGCTATGCAAACCTTTCAGCTTTTGCACTTCTTGTCTCCTGTTTACCCAAATTTTTGAGCTCATACACACCTCTTCAATTCACCCCAAAAACAATTTGAAATGGAATCATTCCAGTACTTTGGTTTGGAGTGTCATTATAAGCAAACACAGCGTGAGCTAGTGCTAAATTCCACTGCTTAAGATTTTGATACACTAAACTTCTCAATATTTTCCCCAAGCTTCTATTTAGCACTTTGGTCTGTCCATCTGTTTAAGGATGATATTCTGAACTAAAACTAAGGTTAACACCTATTTTCTTCCAAAGAGTTCTCTAGAAATTCCCTACAAACTTTGTATCTCTATTAGACAGAATACTTACAGGAAATCCATGTAATCTTACAATTTTTGAAAAATAGATTAGCAATATGTGTTGCATCACTAGTCTTCTTACATGCAATGAAATGTGCGATCTTGGAAAATATATCTAACACAACATAAATGGAATCATTCCCCTTTGACTTTTAGGTAACCCCAAAACAAAATCCATGCTAACTACATACCATGGTTGGTCTCGTATTGGTAATGGCTGGTACAATCGTGTACTCTAGCTTCTCCCTTTAGCATGTTGACATATCCTGCACTTCTCAACAAATCTCTTAACATCAGTCTGCATCTTTGGCCAATAGAAAAAATCATTTATTAGAGCAAAGGTTTTGTATTATCCAAAGTGACTAGATAATCCTCCATTGTGTTTCTCCTTTATTATATTTTCCCTCACAGAACATTTGGGAATGCACAACTTGTTTCCTTTAAACAAATAAACCTCCTTGGATAAGATAATCTAACCACTAACTTCTGTTATGAACTATTGGGTTTTATATTGTTGTATAAATATCTTTGAAATCTACATCATCTTTATACATTTCAACCATTTCTTCAAATCCTACAACACGAACTTTTAATTCTTTCACAATAAAATTTACCCTAGTTAAAGTATCAACAACTTTGTTCAACTTACCACTTGTGTGCTTTATCACAAAAGTAAAGCTCTGCAAAAGCTCTACCCACTTGGCATGTTTGTAGTTCAATTTTGGCTGGCTGTTTATGAACTATAATGCATGATTGTCATAATACAACATAAACTCCTTTGGTAGCCAATAATGTCTCCTTTTTTTTAAGGTTTGTACAATAGCATAAAATTCTTTATCATTAGAAGAATACTTCTTATTAGCTTCCTTTAATTTCTCATTGAAGTATGTTATTGGTCTCTATTCCTGACTCAAAACTGCTCCAATTGCAACTCCACTAGCATCTGTTTCAACTTGAAATACTTTTTCAAAATCAGATAAAGCTAAAACTAGTTTCTCTGTGATTTTCCTCTTCAACAACTTAAAATTATTGTTTGTTTCTTTTGTCCACTTTAATGACTTATCAGTCTCCTTGATTGTTTCAAGAATTGGTGCACAAATTTGATTAAAACCTTTGATAAATTTCCTATAAAACATTCAAGACCATGACAACTTCTTACCTCAAATATATTCCTTGGAATAGGCCAGTTCCAAATTGCTTGGTCTTTCTCTGCATATTCTTTCAAGACTTCATTCATCAATCTCATGAACTTTCTAGGTGCATTAGTGAGTCCAAAAGGCATCACTAACCACTCATACAACCCATTGTTTATTTTAAATGCAGTCTTTTGTTCATCTCCTTCTCTAATTATTATTTGATGATATACACTCTTCAAATCTATTTTAGTAAAATACTTTGACCCACTCAAACGATCCATCAAATCATCCATGCATGGTAAAGGAGACCTATACCTGATAGTGATCTTGTTTATGGCTCTAGAATTTATACACATATGCCATTCACCTCCTTTCTTTGGACTGAGTACTTCTGGTACAACACATGGACTAAGACTCTCTCTGATTAGTCCCTTATCCATCATTTCTTGCACTTGTCTTCCAACTCCTGAATTCTCTTGAGGAGTTAATCTGTATGGTGATTTGTTTGGAAAACTTGATCTTGGTATTAGATCAATATGATTACTAATACTCCTGATTAGTGGCAATTCATTTAACAACTCATCCACAATAATATCAGCAAAATAATTCAACAGAGTTTTCATTTCTTTAGGCAAATCATCTTATTTTGTGGAAGTCAAAATTACCTAAGGTCTCCCTATGACAGCAAAGTTCATTTCTTCACCTTTTCCAACCTCTTGCAACAACTCCTTTCCACTCATCAGCCTGACACTGTTTCTGGGTGCTCCTCTATCAGCGTCATCCTTCAATGGCAACAATGTATGCTTATTTCCATCCTTCTCTAAAGTATAAGTATTTCTCCTCCCATCATGAATAACTTTCCAATCAAACTGCCAAGCTCTTCTCAACAATACATGGCATACATCCATTGGAATTATATCACACATTATCACATCTTTATAAGTACCAATTTGTATCTCTACCTTGCATTTTTCTGTCACAATAATTTGATGTCCTTTTTGTAACCATGACACTTTGTAAGGAGTAGGGTGTATTGTCTTCACTAATCCTAGCTTGTCCACCATCTATGTAGAAACAAGGTTATCAATGATTCCACTATCAATTATCACTTTACAACATTTATCTTTGGATTTGCATGTAGATTTGAGTAAAATCTTCCTCTCAGCTGGTTCTCCAGTCTCTTTCTTTGCCTTAAGCAATGCCGTTTTCAACAGCAGGGATTCTCCTACTTCAGGAGATTCTTCCTTGTCTATAATTTGAGGTTTTCTTCCTTTGCCTTTGTCACATTCAAATTCCTATAACTTGTTGTTCTATTATGAGGACAATCCCATGTTCCATGTCCCCATTCTCCACATGTGTAACATCGAATATCGCTTCCTCAACCTCTTCCTCTGGGTGAAAATCTTCCTCTATTAAAATATCCCCTCTGTGGTGGTCTACTACTTGAACTTCCTACTTCATTCTGATGTTTCTGTAACCTTGGTCTGGTAGTTCCTCTACCTCTCATGGAACTTTTCCCTCTCTTCCTCTGATTTTGTTTTCTCAACATCTTCTCTTCTACCTTCAAACCTGCTTGATAGGCATCTTCAATGGTCTTCAGACTCAATAAGCTGATTTCATCCTTTATGTCATATCTTAAGCCATTGATATATCTAGCTACCTTCTCCATGTCATCCTCTACATGTCCTGCTCTAATACTCAATCTATAAAACTCTTCTGTATATTATTTAACAGACATTCCTTTTTGCCTTAAATTCTGTAACTATTAGAAAATATTTAACTAATAATCTTTTGGCATAAATTTAGCTTTCATTTTACTCACCATTTTTTCGCATTACCTGATCTTGGACTTTCCTTTTATTGTTTTGGATGTTTGTAGTTCATCCCACCAAATAGCTGCATGACCCTTCAATCTGGTAACTACAAATTTCACCTTCTTTTTGTCATCAACCTCCTCATAGTCAAAATATTTGTCCAATGAACTCATCTAATGCATTATTTCTTATGCATTGAGACTCCCTTCATACACAAGTATTTCCACCTTTGGTTCTCCACCTACATTAGCCGGCATTTTGATAACTTTGGTAGTTTCATTTTCCTCATCTTCTTCTTCCTCAAAATATTCTTCTACAACACTGTCAACTCCTTCATTAGGTGTTCTCCTCTTAAAAATCTCCATTGTGTCCATCCTTGTACGCAGACTCCAGATCTCTTCTAGCAGAACTGCATTTGCTTCAGGTATTCCTCGACCTATGCCAGCTTCTATCCTCGGTGGCATGTTTATTGCAATCAAACTCAATCTATGTGCTTTGATACCAAAATGACACATGAGGTTGATCAAAATAAGCTGGTAGTCTTAAAAATATACTATTTGTTAATTTATAACGAATCATATGCATTCAAGTGGATTTTGTGCGTGGCTTACTCTATCTTGAGGTTCCTACTTTTATCTTAAACACGTCGGTCCCATGTTGACTTTCCCTTTAGAAACAGGCTCTTCACTCTACACCATTGATCTCCTCTTTCCATATCTAACAGTCATCATTCACCTTGATCAACAAAACCGTTTGGTGATCACCCTCTGCCATTGATCTCCTCTCTCCATATCTAACGGTCATCACTCAACCCAATCAACACAACAATCTGGTCTTCCTCCACCGTTGAGCAAAGCACACTTGATCTAATGGTCTACAATGATATCAGATGAGCCACTTGCATGTGGAATACCTACCCGATAAATCAATTTTCTCTCTCCACCCGAGTGTTATGTGTTGCTTGGTTAATGGAATCAAGTGACCACCCCGAATTACCACTTACCACTTTTCCTTCACCAAATAACCACCTGTGCTGATAAAACCTGCTTTTCCAATACAACCCATGTGTATTAAATCAAACTTAAGTAAATCACTTAATAAATGTTTTAACGCTTAATTCCAAGATTACCCCTTAACACTGAATGACCACGATTTAGTGAAAAACACATAAATACATAGATTTACCATTAAAGTGTGGAAAGAGAGAAAATACTTGGTTACGTTTCAGAATGTGAATACACAGAGGAAGGCAGCAGTCTACACCAAGATTAACACACATATGCACACTGAATCAATTTCTTCAATATAATAGAAGTTACAGAGTCTTGGCCCTCTCAGCTCAATTACAGCAATTTATTAGACCTTTATCTCAGTCTCAAAACCCTATCTATCACTCAAACTCTCACCTATCACTCAATTCTCAATCATCTCAGATAATCCCTTTCCATTACATTTTCTTCTCTTTTATGAGTCAAATCCTATTCTAACTGCACTAACAACTCGATCTCTATTCTAATCAATCTAACAATCAAATCTCTATTCTTAAGCTCTATTTCACACCTATTCTAACAACTTATCCCTTAGTCTAAAATAATACAACTTTCCAATTATTACAATAATGAAGTGAAGATCATTTTCGAGTGATCCAACCCTCTCTACCAAAACTAACTTTTGACCACTCGAGCCGATGAAATTCAACTCATTTAGCGAGAACATGTGAACAAACCATCACATTGTTAGCTAAGTCTAGATGCTCCTGGATCAGATAGGTGTAATAATAGGGCCTTGAGGAAGGATAAAAATCAACACAGATGCAGAGGTTTCCTACAAGTAAAATATTTAAATTTATACTAGTTGAAGTGATTTATGAAATCAATAGAAGGGATATATAGAAAAAAGAAGAACCTTCAACATGTAAGAGAAAGTCTGATTAGTTATTAGGATACCTATGCCAAACAAAGGCATCATATCACATTTTATACTATAATGGTAGCATGGTATTTTATGTCAAGCATGACTCATTATTATGTGACTTGTGATAAAGAGTCATGATGCTTGAAGAATCTATGGTAGGATTGGTTGTAGGTGATAAAGATAGATAAGGGGTAGTCAATATTATTGACCGTGTAAATAATAATTCTTCAATTATTTTGGATTGGAATTAACCCTATTACACCCCTACACTAACTTCCTTATTTTTATTTAGTTAGTTGATTAACATATAACGACATATTGTTTAGTAAAGCCCATTTTGTGGTTGTTGTGGACTTACTCAATATGGAAGGTAAATCTTTATTAAGTAAGGTTGAATATGTGTTTGGTGCTCATTATGTATGGGAGAAAAATTATTTAGAGATTTTCTAGTCAAAAGTATTTATAAAGGTAAAAGATTATGTAATTTTTTTTAACAACATTCATTCTATTAAATCCTAACTACAAATGAATCTTAACTCTACAAATGCATCTTAACTCATTTATAGGTTTCCTGTTTCACAAGACTAATGAACATTACTCCATTTCATCATCATCAATAAAAAAATATGTATTCTAGCAATTTAGTATCCTCAATTCTCCTATTTTTCTTACTACAATTCATATTCCTTTTGATATGACTCATAATTTATTATTTCTTTTAATTAATTACTCTCAAATTGGTACAAAATCTCTTTCATATTTAAATGCATTCCCAACTTTTAGAACAAAATTAAGGATAGAGAAATGTTTCAGCTTCCTAAATATAATGATATATCATTTGGGAGATAAAATTGTAGTTGTGAAGCATAAATCAGAGTGAAAGTGGACTCACTTCATTGTACACACTTCTACTCTAATGAAACTTCATGAGGAGCACCACATTATACAAAATCTCTATATTGATTCAATATATTTTCATATGATGGGATTATACAATGTACACAAAATTCCCTATAAATATCATACTAAGAACATAAGCATTAAAAACGCTATGTGCTATATATTCAATTTGGAAATGAAATCCCTAGACCTTACAAAATTACAAAAAATATACAATATAAACATATTTTTATGTATAAAATTTCTAGTAAACCTTATATGGCATCAACATTAACTAAAAAAATTAATAATATCTACACTATTTTTTAAACTTTATTATCTGACTAAAATACCACAACTTAATTAACTAATACCTAAGAAATTTGATACAACAATTTTAGAATAATTATATAAATTTAAATTACAAATAAAAGAAACCCTAGAGAAATAAGATATCCCTATTCTATACTAAAGTAAAATTAAAATAAAAATCAAATATAGATATAACAAAATAAATTAAAATAAAAATGAATTATGGATATAAAAAAATAAACTAAAAGAAAGTACTGAAAAACATAAATACCTAATGCGGGAGCAACCAGCAACAAAGCAGAGCGAAGCATACCTAGACAGCAAAGTTGAATCGAAGGAGAAAAATAGGAGAATCTAGTTTAAATCAGAGTTAAAGCCGATTTAAAGCAGTTAAAGAGAAATTAAAGAGAGAATGGATAAGTCTAGATAGACTTCCTAATGTTAACAGCCATGCACACTTTTTGGAGAGTTTTTGTTGAGAAAAATCAGGAGAGGATAGGATCGGTCCTTCCTAAGGCTTCTTATATAAATGTAATGTAATAAGAATAGTGATGTGGTGTGGGTGAGCAAGATGTAATGGAAGGCGAGCTTGTTCTAAGGCTGCAATGCCTTAGATTTAAGCGATGTCTATATATAATACAAATAATATGTTATGTTGATTTCTTGCGTGTAGAGCTATAGATTTTATAGTTTAAATCTATGAGTTAATTTCTATGTTGTAAACCTGTTGATCGACCATCAATCAGTCATAGGATCGATGGAGATCCAAAATAATGTTTAACTGTTCTATTGAAAGCGTTGTTGCAAACGTCTGTAGGAATGTTATTATTGGTATTTGACTTTTGAATAAAGCCTGAGTTTTATGAATTTTCTATAGAGGTAGGAATGAGCTTGAAATGAAGATGTCATGTCCTACAAGCCTGTCTGATCCTGAATATCATCGCCTAGAGTAGCAAAACTATTGAGTAGCGATGGTGTCAATGTAGAAAGAAGAGCGTTGAATGGAATGCAGCTATGGTGTGGGTTGTCAGTTCGACGATGGAGAAGTCCAGTCAACATAGGGTGCGATCAGCTATAAATCAGATTTGCTGGCAATGCTCAACGAGCAACATCCAAAGCTCAAGCTTCACGCGCTGACGAATCTCGATAGACTTGTGGACAATCTTTGGCGAGATGTCAACCAGCGTCTCTATAATAGAAAGTTTATATGAGGATGAAACTTTTGGTCAATGACAGTTTGCTGACTAGTCACATGAAAGCTTTTTTATTACTTTGGTGAGCTCAACGACTCCTTGTCGTATGCGCTCGGTGATGGACTTTTGTTTAATGCGACAGAGGATTCGGATTGCGTGCATGCTTTGCTTGCTAAAGCCATAGATGAGTACTCCACTCTTCATATGAAAGCTACGCATTCGGGTAAAGTTTCAGTGGAGATAGATCGCTTCCATTGGGACTTGTGGGCCTATAAACCACAGGCCCAGGATCAATATTTTTAACCCACAGGTCCATGATCAAGATATTTTTAAAGAATTTTGGATTTTGGGCTTATACCCAGATCTCATCTTCATCAGGTGGTATTAGAGCCATAAAATATTCTGCGGAAGGAGGTACAGTAAGGTATGGTCTTTATATTTTTTGTAGGTAGCAGTAGAGGAAAGTGAAAAGATTGCAATAGCCTAGAGAGTTTACCAAAAGACCGAGGCCAGAGGAGAGCTTGGTGAGGTAAGATGCAGCAAGGAGGACTTGCGGTTGTAGAGGTTGATTGCAGCTCACAAGTTAAAGATATTGCGAAGACCAGAAGAAGCATATGACTAGGAGGTCATAAATTTTTGTGCCTCGGGAGTCTGATGCGGGAGCAACCAGCAACAAAGCAGAGCGAAGCATACCTGGACAGCAAAGCTGAATCGAAGGAGAAAAATAGGAAAATCTACTTTAAAACAGAGTTAAAGCCGATTTAAAGTAGTTAAAGAAAAATTAAAGAGAGAATGGATAATTCTCGATAGACTTCCTATTGTTAATAGCCATGCATGCTTTTCGGAGAGTTTTTGTGGAGAAAAATCAGGAGAGGATAGGATCGGTCCTTCCTAAGGATTCTTATATAAATGTAATGTAATAAGAATAGTGATGTGGTGTGGGTGAGCACGATGTAACAGAAGGCGAGCTTGTTCTAAGGCTGCAATGCCTTAGATTTAAGCGATGTCTGTATATAATAGAAATAATATGTTCTGTTGATTTCTTGCGTGTAGAGCTATAGATTTTATAGTTTAAATCTATGAGTTAATTTCTATGTTGTAAACCTGTTGATCGACCATCGATCAGTCATAGGATCGATGGAGATCCAAAATAATGTTTAACTGTTCTATTGAAAGCGTTGTTGCAAACCTCTGTAGGAACGTTATTATTGGTATTTGACTTTTGAATAAAACCCGAGTTTTATGAATTTTCCATAGAGGTAGGACTGAGCGTGAAATGAAGAGGCCGTGTCCTACAAGCCTGTCCGATCCTGAATATCATCACCTGGAGTAGCGAAACTATTGAGTAGCGATGGTGTCAATGCAGAAAGAAGAGCGTTGAATGGAATGCAGCTATGGTGCGAGGTTGTCAGTTCAACGATGGAGAAGTCCAGTCAACATAGGGTGCGATCAAATATAAATTAGATTTGCTGGCAATGCTCAACGAGTAACATCCGAAGCTCAAGCTTCATGTGCTGACGAATCTCGATAGACTTGTGGATAATATTTGGCGAGATGTCAACCAGCGTCTCTATAATAGAAAACTTATATGAGGATGAAACTTTTGGTCAACGACAGTTTGCTGACTGGTCGCATCAAAGGTTTTTTATTACTTTGGTGAGCTCAACGACTCCTTGTCGTATGTGCTCGGTGATGGACCTTTGTTTATTGCGACAGAGGATTCATATTACGTGCATGTTTTTCTTGCTAAATCCATAAATGAGTACTCCACTCTTCATATGAAAGCCACAGTTTCGGGTAAAGTTTCAGTGGAGATAGATCGCTTCCATTAGGACTTGTGGGCCTATAAACCACAGGCCCAGGATCAAGATTTTTAACCCACAGGTCCATGATCAAGAGATTTTAAAGAATTTGGGATTTTGGGCTTATACCCAGATCTCATCTTCATCAATACCCTATACAAAATATCAAATGCTTCTTCTCGATGAAATATATCTTAAACATAGAAAATAAAATTTGTTATACAATAGCATATAATTTATATAAAACATAGATACACATGAAGAGAAAATAAATGCACAAATTAAGTGGAAACTAATTAAAAACATATAAATATCACCATGGCTATAGGGTGGCCCTCTCTCTGTAGTTTCTTGAGTGATTACACATAATCACATGGTAAGACGAGTAATGTAGCATATAAGAAACATGTAGTTATTTTGTATTACAAAAAAGAAATGAAAAAAAAAAATTCGAACCGCTTTCAGTTACCTTTTCCTATATTTTAGGAAAACCTAACCAAAATAATATGAAATACTCTAGCTACTCTCTAGCAGTTCATTTCATACACCACGAGGAAATCAACTACTTTTCTATTTCAAAAATAAACAAAATTTTGTAAAACTTCCAACTACCAAAACTATAAAGCCAATTATCATATAATTGCATATACTTTTTCTTAATAGGTTGAGTGGATGAAAAATGTTATGGTCAAATTTCTATAAGGATGACACGGAGGAAAAAATGTTTACAACAATATGGTGAAAATTAAAACAACATTATAAAACATAAATATTTACAAAATTGCATTATACTAAAGCTAAGAAAAGCTTATGCAATACGGTTTTTGTTTTTATTTAGGTATACGACTATTGAGAAATTTTGTAGTGGTCCTTTGTTTCCACATGAGTGGCCTATTTATGATGAAAAGTTTTACAACAATTTTTTGCAAATGAAAAACTTTCAAATATGTTGTTTTTACAAGAAATTCTATAGTTGCTCTTCTAAAAATAAAATAAAGTGAGTGTCTTTCTCATTCTACAAGTTACACATTGTCCATCTAGAACACAAATGTGCATATAAATTCATTATGTTTTTATAAAAAGATTTATTCTTAATATAGATTACAATCAATATTATATGTGGGTCCTGGGATATAATTGGAGAAAAAGAAGGTAAAATGAGGAAATTGTGAAGAAAATGGATTGTCCTATGAGTAAAAAGAGTGGTTAAGTGTTAAATTGAGGGGGAAATGACATACTTCAACATCACTTTCCAATATAGTTTTTTGTTTTTTGCACCTCCCTTGTCCAGTCCATTTGCATATGATATGAATAATTGTGCATCTTGGTTAACATAGATTTTTCTATAATAATAGGGGACTAGCTATGTGTATGTCTATGAGGCATGAAATCCAATCAATAATTATATCATTTTTCATATTTTGATTTCACTCCTTATCTATAGTTAATTCACCCTATGTATAGGGTATTGAGTATAATGGGATCATATGCTTGAATCTTAACCCAATCCATTATAATCCCTCTTTTCTAATTATATATATGCAAATTCTACTACATCATAATGTTGAATGAATATTTGGCAATGAGTGAGGCTCTTTTTATTTGATATTATTATCTGGTTACTCATAACTTTGTTGGTAGACCATTAAAGCCATTAATTCTGAATTATTATAGAGGTTGGTAAATTCTTGTATAGATTTTTATGGGACTGAAGTTATCACTCACTAATTTGGGGATTGGGAAATTTTCTTTTATGATCCTGGAAAAGGTTGCTGACAAAACTAACCTGAGCCATATCCCCAAAGGTATAGTTATATTTTCAAGTTTATATAGTTTGATCTTATGATATCTCATCATCTCATTTTCTAGGATAGAGTGTGATGCAAGCCTGACCTGCAATGTACCCAGGATCTTCATTATCTTTGCTTATAAGAATTCAATTCAACATAGAATCCCAATTTTCATCTTTAATCCAACAATTTCAACTCTGCCAACTTTATTCCACTATTTAATTGTGCGTCCTTTTTATTTAAACAAACACTCAACCGATCATAGCATAAAATTTAACATGTATAAAACTCTGAAAACACATTGTTTTACATTAACAAATGCGCATAAATACTTACAGCCTTTCCTTGTGGCCAGATCTTCAATGTTCATGGGCCTTACAATTTACCAGAGGACTTACAACCTTGGCTGCCCAACCTATTCTCTACCACACTCTCTCACACTCTCTGATTTTCAATGCCTTTAAGGCTACATAATTTATAAAACTTAGCATGATCTAGAAGCACTCAACTAAAAGCTCTAAGACTCTACATGTAATGCATACATATCCAAAAAGCATCTCCTCAACTTTATTCCATCTTTTTCCCTATTCTAAAATAGAAAAGGTTTCCTTATCACTTAATGATCTACATCCATTCCTTTTATGCCTAAGAGCTCTCCTAGTTTTATTTATTTATTTTGAGAATATCTAATTAAAATCCTAAATATTAAACTGACGTGTAATTTAGGAAACTAATTCCACAAATGCATGACCCCTTATGTCTATTATTTACAATAATTTCCCTTGGGCTGAATGCTCCCGCATCAGACTCCCAAGGTAGAAAAAATTCATGATCTCCTGATCATGTGTTCAGATCTATGTTTTCCTGAATCCCATATCTTGTGTTGCAACTTTCCATTTGCCGTTGCTTATGCCTGTTGTTCTTCTCCAGGTCTCCCCACTTTATACTACTTTGGTCCACTAGTTGCACTCTCACAATATTCTGTTGTCTTCCTTGTGCTGCTTCTCCTTTGTTTCACTGCTGCTGGTTTCTTCCGGGATTCCTTCATCATCATCTGCCTCATCATTTCAATTTCTATGTCTAATAGACTTTCTCCAGCGTCTTCAATAAAACCTGTACTCACAAAACAATTGTTAAAATAAAAAACATAAGGCATCAGTGCCCCCATAGATTTTGCTGCTACCAGTGTTGTCTCAGCCGTCACCATAAATGTCGCCACACATGTTGCTTCAGCTGTCACTATGGATGTTACAGCCTCCCAAACTTCCTGTCCCTCTGCAGCATGCTTTTGTTCATCACCTGCAATTTCATCTGCAACTTTTTTCTTTGGTTCAGATGTCTCCTCAACTTTCTCTGTCAGCACATCAGTATGCTGATTTGCATTCACCAGCTGCACATAATTCCTCTGTCTTTCCAACTCTCTTCTCTCGAGATCTAGTTTTCTATACAATTCAACAACTTCCTTAGGAGTAGAACTTGGAAACTTCACACGATTTTCCACTTCTTCATCATCAACTGGTCCTTCATTTTCTGCATCAACAGCCTTCAGATTCAACTCTTCCTGAACAATTTCCACAGCTTGTTCATCTCCCTGTTCTGTACCTGCAAACATGCACAACTCATTAGTTTTTAAATCACAAGACTTTTTAGTCTTGACTGCCTCGTTCAGCACCCTTGTTAACTGCATGCTTATCTGTAAAAAAAAAAACTGCAGTAGCCTCTGCCACTTCACTCTCTTCCTCAATAGTAAAAAATGTGTCTGGTCTTTCACATTTTCCTGCAACAACTTCATCAATAGCTCAAGATGAACTACTATCTCAACTTTCTCTTTCTCATAATCTTCCTGAGTCAACTGGTGTCTCATGTCATTCGCCTTGGCATATTTTTTATCTTTTCTATTGTGGCCTCTTTTTGAACCTCTGCTCTCTCCTTTATGACTTTTAGTAGTCATCTCCTCCGCCATAAGTTCCTCACCTATGAGTTGCATGAAGCCTCTGCCACAACAACCTCTCTTGTTGCCACTTACCTGACCAATCCTTCCCTCCGGATCTGGTCTTTTGGTAATCATAGTTCCTCTGCTGGAACCTTTTGAGCATCCTCTATTGCTCCTGTAGGCTTCTCTCATCTGCAACTTTATTCAACCTCTGTTGAATCTTTAGGTTCTTCCACATTCACTTAGAATCCCTTGCTGGACTCCTTCGTCACTGCACTCTTTGCTACAATATTCGTCAGTTCCAAAATCACATGCAATTAACTTAACAAAAAAAACACTTGAACCTTCAAAAAGAGCTATTCCTGCTCTGATAGCACCTGATGCAAGCCTGGCCTGCAATGTACCCAAGATCTTCATTAGCTTTGCTTATAAGAATGCAATTCAACATAGAATCCCAATTTTCATCTTTAATCCGTCAATTTCAACTTTGCCAACTTTATTCCACTATTTAATTGTGCGCCCTTTTTATTTAAACAGACACTCAACCGATCATAGCATAAAATTTAACACGTATAAAACTCTGAAAACACACTGTTTTACATTAACAAATGCACATAAATACTTACAACCTTTCCTTGTGGCCAGATCTTCAATGTTCGTGGCCCTTACAATTTGCCAGAGGACTTACAACCTTGGCTGCCCAACCTATTCTCTACCACACTCTCTCACACTCTCTGATTTTCAATGGCTTTGAGGCTACATAACTTATAAAACTTAGCATGATCTAGAATCACTCAACTAAAAGCTTTAAGACTCTACATGCAATGCATACATATGCAAAAAGCATCTCCTCAGCTTTATTCCATCTTTTTCCCTGTTCTAAAATAGAAAAGCTTTCCTTATCACTTAATGATCTACATCCATTCCTTTTATGCCTAAAAGCTCTCCTAGTTTTATTTATTTATTTTGAGAATATCTAATTAAAAGCCTAAATATTAAAGTGACTTGTAATTTAGGAAACTAATTCCACAAATGCATGGCCCCTTATGTCTATTATTTACAATAATTTCCCTTTGGGCTGAATGCTCCCGCATCAGAGTGATAATATCTTAAATTAACATCCATAATATAATGATTTGAGTTATACATGATGGTCATTTGTAGTAATTAATTATGCATAAATAATTCACATCAAATTTTGTCTTTCAATAATACTAGACAAATATAATGCATAGAAATTTCTTCTCATAGGTTAGTGGTCTATGGCCAAATTTGAAACAAGAAATTCATTTTGAAACCATGTCCATTTATCTTTTAAATGCAAGGTATAAACTAGTGAGAATGGTAAAAATATTACCAATTATACAAAAAATCCCTAATTTTATTTACCTCTTCCTTTAATTCCTTTATATCTTCATCCTTTTTATTTATTTCCTTCTCATGTTCTTGTTTTGTATTCACCATTTGCCTCTACATTTATTTTGTTGTTTTCCAAAAAATACCAATTAAACTCTAGTTAACTATCAGACTAGGAGATAACTCCTCAAATGTAATCATATTATTCATTCATGTTGTTCATTATTATATACAAGAGGGAGTGACTGTTTAGTTCATCTCCCAATGACTCTCCATTTTCTCTATTATTTATTTACACTCATTACAGTTGTTCACCCAATCCTTATAATTAGGTGTTAATATTCAACCGCTTAATCTAAAGGGATGTTAGTGAGTCCAAGCATCGTTCTAAATCTTTCAAGCTTTTCTCTTCGAAGCGCTTTGGTGAAGATGTCTACACTCTGCTCATTAGTAGAACAATGGCAAAGATGGATTGTTTTGGCCTCAACATGATGTCAAATGAGATGATATTTTGTATTGATGTCATTCATTCGATCATGGAACATTGGGTTCTTGGCCAACTTTATTTCCGGGGTATTCTCAATCATAAGTGGAGTCGATTGTACTTGTATTACCTGCAAATATTCTAGAATTTTCCTGAGCCACACAATTTCTTTTGTTTCCTCTACTGCTGCTACATATTCTACCTTTGTTGTGGAATCTGCTGGAGCTGATTGTTTGCGTGATCTCCAGGAGACAACTCCTAATCCAAGACTCATAGCATAACCCTAAGTAGATACCCTAGTTTCTTTGTCTCCATCGAAGTTTGAATCAAAGTATCTAATCAAGTTGAAGACACCCACCTATGTATACTTGATTCCAGAGTCTTGAGTTCCCTTCAAGTACTTTAGAACTCTTTTTACAGCAAATCAATGTCCCTCACAAGGCTTTTGCATAAACCTGGAGAGGATTCCAACATCAAACGAAATGTCTAGTCTGGTCGTAGTTATGTAGTTGAGACTTCCTACATGTTGTTTATACTTTGTTTCATCCTCAAATTCTTTCCATTCAATGGATGTGAGCTTTAACTTTTGTTCTGTTGGATTAGTCAGAGGATTGCATTTAGTCATGCCATACCTATTCAACAGATCTGCAATGTACTACTTTTGAGAAAGTAATCTGGACTTCAGATGTTGAGTTACTTCAATACCAAGATAGTAATGAACATAGCCCAAATCAATCATTTCAAAACCTTTCCTCAATTCCTTCTTTATGGATGCAACGCAGCTCTCATTGTTTCGTGTCATCGAAAGATCATCTACATATACCACAAGATATACAACTATTTTGAAAACCTTATTGACAAACAAAGTTGCATCATCAATATCATAATGCTTGAGATTGAGTTTCAGAAGATGCTCAATTATTATTTCATACCAAGATCATGGTGCTTGTTTGAGGCCATACAAGGATTTCACAAGTTTTCATACTTTATGTTCATGTCCTTTTACATCAAATACTTCAGGATGGGACATGAAAACATTCTCTTTTATATCTCCATTCAAGAAAGCCGTTTTTACATCCATTTGATGGACATTCCAACCATTCTGAGTTGCTAGGGCAAGAATGTCTAAATATTAGCCCATTTTGCTGTGGGGGCAAGTCTCCTCATAATCGACCCCTTCCTTCTATGCAAAACCTTTTGACATAAGCATAGCTTTGTGCTTGTCAAGTGAGCCATCATCTTTATACTTGTTCTTGTAGACCCACTTGTAGCCAATTGGTTTGGTTCCCAATGGAGGATCAACCAACTTCCAAGTGCCATTATTTATCAAGGCATCATAATCCTTTTTCATTGCTTCTTTCCATTAATCATGAGAACAAATTTATTTGAAGGAATTTGGTTCAAAATCTATAGGCAAATTCAATTCACAATCATAAGAAACATTCATATCAACAGGTGAATGAGAGTGATTTAAATCACCTCAATTTTTCCAGGTTGAATTTCTAGTTCCTGCCTTTCCAACCTCATCAGGATGAACACTTTCAAGTGTCTTTGTCAACCACTTTAGGGGACCTTTCTGAGATGGTCCAGGATCCTCCGTTGATTGAGTTGGGACCTAATCAAGATTGAGTCTCCCAATTCTGTCAATCACATTACTGAAAGTATCACCCATTGTTGGAGTTTGATGCAGGGAAGAGAGTGCTCCAGAAGAAGATTCCACAGGCTGATCTAGTATAGGAATCCCCCTTCAAGATGTGGAATCTAATTATCAAATTATTGAAATGATTTGGCATTTGCAAATCTATCCAAGTGACCAAGTTGCTGCTCAACAACATTGTCAGTTTTCGATGATTCAAGAAAGATTACATCTCTAGATACAACAAACTTTTTATTGGCCTCATCATAGAGATGGTATGCTTTGGGGGTGTTTGAATACCCCAGGAAGATACACTTATGACTTCTTACACCAAGTTTCTTTCTATGTAACTTTGGTATCAAGGCATAACATGTGGAACCAAAGAGCCTGAGATGCTTTACCGAAGCAATGTGCCCATACCACATTTCATAAGGAGTCTTGTTTCTAATAGCATTAGATGGACATATATTCTTTACATATAAAGCACATAGAACTGCATGAGTCCAAGAAATCATTTTTACATTTTTGAAAAACATTATGGATTGCACCATATTTAAGATTGTCCTATTCATTCTTTCAGCTACTCCATTGTGTTGGGGATTATAAGGCACAATTGTTTCATGTTTGATCCCATGTTGGTGAAGATAGTTTTCAAATCCATTTGAACTATATTCTTTTCCATTATCAGTGTGGATAGAGTCAATATGATATTGTGCATCATTTTCAATCCATGTATGAAAGTTCTTGAATGTTTGAAAAGCATCAGATTTGTTATTCAATAAATAAACCCAACACATTCTGGTGTGGTCATCAATAAATTTCAACATATATTTATTTCCATTTTCAGAAGGAACATGCATTGGACCACATAGATTTAAATGAATGAGTTCAAGTTTTCCATGTGCTTTGGAATGTGAATCATGAAAAGACTGTTTGTTACGCTTTCCTAGAATGCAAGCATCACATTGCTTAAGTTTCATGGGAATTGTAGGCAAACCAGTAACACCATTTTTATTTAACAAGTGGAGGTTGTCATAGTTCAAGTGTCCAATTCTAGCATGCCATAATAAACTGGATGGAAATGTACCTTCTTCATAATGAGAATTGTATGAGAAATGTTATGCACGAGCAAAGGTACCCTGCAACTTGAGAAGCCTTTCTTCTTTTATCCCCATCATGACAAGTGAGTGGTCTGATTCTTTTATCACATCAAGCTTTCCATCAAAAATATGAATGTAGCATTATTGTTGGCAAATGTAAAACAAGGAAAAAAAGTTTCTCCTGAGCTGTGGGAGATATAAAACATGATACAGAAGAAAGTCTGGAAGACCAAGCAATTTAAGCCTGATTGTACCCAGCCTTGATGGCTTGACTTTTGATTTGTCTACAGAGTATACTTCTCCATCAACATTGTCAATAAATTCTTCAAAAAAATCTCTTCTAGGATTCACGTGGCAAGTTTCTCTTGAATTATTCAACCAATCATTTTTCCAAGACGCAAGTGAAGCATTAAATAAGTCTTCATTTACTGCAATATTACAGTGTGCCACAACACAATGAGTAGATTCAGGTGCTATACCTTTCCCTTTGTCATTAGTTTTACCTTTGAGTTGGTTTATTTCATTCTCAATTCTGTCCCAAGGAAACTTCCATGTGGATGCATCACGTGATCCATCTCTTTTGCAGCGTATGCAGTGTAGATTTGAATTTTCTCCTTATAGTCTGCCCCCTCTATCTCTGAAATTTATTCCTCTTCCTCTTCGACCACTTCTTCCTCTCGAAGAATCTTGAGCAAGATTCTTCTATCTATGTGCAAGACACACATCCTCTTTAGAAGACTGAGGAGTTGTCTTCTTCCCAAAAGCCTTCTCTCTTTCAGCAAATTTTTTCATAAGGGAGTCAAAGGTAATATCTTTGAGGTTTCCATTTGCTTGCAATGAATCAAGATAATTTGAGTAAGTGGGATAAAGTTCCTTGAGAAAATCTATCAGAGGAATGTCTAGTTCAACATTAGTGACTTTGATATCATGCATAATAGATTTTACTTCTGATGCAAGAGCAAGAGGATCATCGTTTTGTAATTCAAGGGTGAACAATTTAATCATGAGTTAAACAACTTCAAGTGCGGAGTGTGAGTCATAGAGTTCCTTCAATTTTTTTAAGGCTTTTAAAGAATTTGAAAATGCTGAAATATGGCGACTCACCTCTTCATTTATTGATGTTGCAATTTATGCATAAGCCTTGTTGTTCTTATTTTCCCAAATGGCAAATTCCTTGTCTAAGGTAGGCTGTTCTAGCCCTTTGTATCCATTTCCAACACACACTCCTTTCCACAACTCATTAAAAATGAAAGTGTGTTTGATTTTTCGAGACCACTTAGGATAGTTCTCCTTCCCATTGAGAACCACTCCCATAATAGATATCAAAGAGTGCATTTTAAAAATGTGTATTATGTAAAACAATCGCTCTTATGCTGGTTAAAAAAAAAATGACGTAGGAGGTAGATAAAAATGAGGTGGTAGTCTATAATTTGACCACTGGTTAACTTTGTAACCAATTAGCTGCGATTAAATCCAGTTCTGCACATGGATTTTCCCCTTAAGGGTCCTGTTTATCTGACCAATCACTTTCGGTCTGTCTTTGACTTCTCTTTTTATCGAGCGCTTCAATCTGTGCCATTGATCACTTCTCCAGATGCAACAGATATCATGTCGTCCTCTCACCAACTAACCTGGAGGATCTCCACTGTCGATATGACCCATCCAATCAAATGGCTATTGCGAAATCTCAAGTGAAATCTTGCACGACTCATATCAGGTTGAGCGTCCATGACAAAAGTGGTTTTCCCATGCTACATGTCACCCTCTAAGGTTAATCGCGTGAATTTTAGGAATACCATTTACAACCTTTAGGACCTACGAGTTACCGCTTCCCACTTATCAATACCACCCATGTGCTTAATTCATGCTTTTAATAAAGGAGCTTAAGGAAAGGTTTAGTACTTAAACTCATTATTCACACTTAACACTAATTGACTGTGATTTATAAATAAAATGCAGGAATAGAGAAAAATACTCGATTAGGGTCGAGAATGTCGATACACAACCAGAAGAGAATTTCATTCATTGCATCTTTGTTTAACACTATGAAACCAAGAGAGTGATGAAACCATGAGAGGTATATTATCAAGCAACATGCATGCAAATCTGGGAGTGATACCTCAAATGCAATTATGGAGCAGTTGCCTCACATAACCAACTGAACATCTATAGTAGTTGCAGAGAGGGGCAATAGTTGTGAGAGAGGGGAAAGCCTGCAGAATGATTATCAAATTCTTGAGAGAGGCACACATACGGAGTGGTTGCAAGAGGTCAATTCTGGAAAATAGGTAGAAAATAGGTAGAAGGGAGTTACAAAGCAGAGAGGGAAGCCAAAAATGGCATTGGAAGTGAGCCATGGTAGACCAAGAGGTAACTCCTCAAATGTAATCGTATTATTCATTCAGGTTGTTCAATATTATATACAAGAGGGAGTGACTGTTCAGTTCGTCTCCCGATGACTCTCCATTTTCTCTATTATTTATTTACACTAATTATAGTTGTTCACCCAATCGTTATGATTAGGTGTCAACATTAACTACTAAATAATGTGAATTTTTTTCTTTCTCTTCATTAACTCTCTTATGCCATGTTTCAATAGTAACCTATCCCTTAGGGTCATCAATAGTAACCTATCAATAGTAATTCTTCTTCCTTAAGGTCATCAAGTTGCATTAGATTTGTGGATGCCTCTTCTTCTAGTATACTCTAGTATACTCATGGTTGAATACTCATACACATCCCCTTTTAATTTTAGTCACTTGCTTAGTGGTTATTTTGTATCACTATGTTCTCCTTTCTACTACTATGAAAGACGTTAAAATGGTAGTACATATTCAAACATTGGAGCTACTAATTTCTCCACAAACTCACTCTAATTTTCAGAGGGCCATTGTTGCACAAATACAAATCCTACTAGTATATAAATCAACTCATGATGTGTGAATTGGTCATGTTTTCCTATGCAATATTGTTCAAACAATTATTGTAGTGAATTAATTAAATTATAAGGAGGATTAATTTTCTATTTCTTCATCCCCGGATGCGGGTGGCGGATCATCCCAGCAGGACGAGGCACAGGTGTCGCCGCGTGCCCGTGACAGCTTGGAAAACCAGGCGCCGCCGATGTCTTAAGCGCATCAGCGGTCATTCCAGGCATTCATTGCCGAGCAGGAGGGTGGGTAGACGGTACAGAAAATTCAATGCAGGTTCATGGCGTAGCAATACATCGACCTCTTCACGGCAGGATGCCATTCAGTCACGACATTCTCGGTCTGAGCCTTCTCTGCAACAGAGAATGGGGAACTCGGATTGCTGGAGTTCAGAACTGTGAGACTCAATGGTGGTCTGCGGGAATTGCAGAGGGTAATGGCCCTCAGAGTGCAGTCAATGTCCGAGAAGGCATAACCATCCCGCCGCTCCACATCTGGTGGCTCAATTGATTAAGAACTCGCTCGCAGAACGCGGTGGACTCGGCCTCCAGTGATCGACAGTCTTGGAAGAAGGAGGCTCAATGGCCAGAACAAGGGAGAGGCAGCCGTGTCGCAGGGGTCGTGGAAGAGGAGCTTCCTCCAGTAGTTCAGCAGGGGCGGGAATTCAACACTGTTGCTGTTGTAATTGCCACAGGAGAGCAACAGCAACTCCGTTGCCTGCTCAGCAGCTCGTGGAGGTCGGCAGCGCGGGGGAGGGAGAAGCAAGGCTTCCTGCATTCGGTTCAGTTGTCTTCTCCTTGGGCAGTCCGGATGGGCACCAGGGCATCAACGCCCACATCACAATTATGTTCACCCAAGTGGCAGAAGATAAAGCTAGCGCGGTGGTGCCTCCAGGCGGTGGTGGAGAAGAGGTGGCGTCAGAAGCACAAGCTGAGCAGGGAGCAGGCGGTAAAGGGAAGGCGCCCATGGAAAGGTACACGCCCTCCCTGGGTCCAGCACCACCGAGCTTCACGGAGGAATCGTGGAGGGCAAGATGGGAAGGAGTGGAGGAAGGACAGGGATGGGCGCGAATTCTGGAAGAACAGGGTCCCTGTGAGGAAGCTGAGCAGCAGCTTGCAAGCCTTCAACCGCCATCTGCGAATCCCCAGGAATGAAGCTTTGTCGGGTAATCCTTTTTTGCAAGTTGATTATGCCGAATTTAGGTCTGGTTACCACCTCTTACAGTCAGTCTTGGTCAGTCGCCCCTGAGTGGGCATTCAAGTGTCTAGTTAGCATCATTCAGCACCTCGGTGCTTATGTTTCTGTTAGTCAAGTAAATCAATGTCAATTTTGGACAAGGTCATGGGTAACCAGCTCCAGCTGCCCCTGTGTGGGAGACTCAGACAGCTGGTTTCTTGTAAACTCAGTACCTGTACAGGGCTATTCCATGCTCAGCATGCATATCAGATGTAAAAATCCTCTGTACTATAATATAAATAGCTAGATAGTCTTTTACCGAGAAAAAAAAAAAAAAAATTCTATTTCTTCATAGATGCACTAGAAAACAAAAATGGTTATTTGTTCATGATGTAGGGCAACAATCACAAGTGAAATACTGAATAATGTGTTGTAGCACCACAATTCAAGGTGTTGGAAATTGGTTTAGCGACATGAAGTCATGTATTTACTAGTTCATACATTTAATGATGGAGCTATAGGTCATTAGAATGATAGGTGGCCGTGAAAAGGACATAAAATTAAATCTTTGCATGCTAACATAAATAAATTTCTTTCTATTTATTATTTTCTTTTAACTTGCTTTATTTATTATTTTCATGTAAATTTCCTTATTTTGTTATTTTCCTCTAAATTTATTTATTTATATTTTTCTAACTTAATTTTATTTTATTAATTCTTGTATTTTATTATTCCATTCAATTTTAAATTTTAGTTAAATATTCTAATTTTTTTATTTATCTATATGGAAGTTTCTCATGAATATTATTTTCTAAATTTTTTAATTAATTCCTTTTAATTCATGCCCACCTCTCCCTCCACAACATAGTTTTAAGATTTATTATAACCCAACATTTTAATGTCAATATTTCCCATTGAGAATATTATATAACATGTTTTAGAATAGATATAATCCTTGAATGAGCTAAAATTACTTTATTTGATTAATTTCTAAGGTTTAATTTATGTCTATAGTCATAATCCCATTTTCCCAAGTTTCTATAATAATAAAAATACTCTATTTTAACTTTTCACATGTACTCATTAACATTAGCGCTATCACCCATTAACATTAAATTAAAATCTATCTTCTATGTTCCTTGTATCAAGGTTTCCAAGTCAGTTGTTCCCTTCAAGAACTCCTTCCTCAATTCAAAGGGTCCCATAACATTTTCCCTTCGAGTATATTTATAGGTCTCAATAACAAAGATGCCAAGTCACTTATGTGCTTCAAGAACTTGTCCTAAAGTTCCAAGGGTGCAACAACACTTTTTGTTCAAGTATCTTTGACTAACTAAGGGAAACATAGGCACAATAACTGAGACATTTTTATCTCTTGACTCACCCTTTTCCTAATATTAATGATGAAAGAGGAAAGTTGTCTACCTTAATGTGTGCCTCTCAATGAAACTTCGAGAGTGATCAAATCCATGTTCGAACCGTCATGACATTGTGGAAATTCAAGTTGAAGGTTCTCACGTTTCCAACTAAAGGAAAATTTTGAATGATTGTTGATATGATTAGGGACGTTGGCTCCCACCTCTCCAAGGAGAATCAATTTTGATCCATACAACCCCATCGCCCATATGTCAGTCACTCAAACAATAGATAACTTGTGCCTATATCAACTAATTAGTCACCAATATTTTATAGTGATACATACATACATACATATATGTATGTATGTAATATCATATTTACATGATAACCAAAATGAGATAATAATACTCTTAAGAATCTATACATCATTGTGGTCTCTTGCCACACTGATGAATTTTTTAAAACATTTTCTCATAAATATAAGTCATTATAATGTATGGATGATACGGAACATCATGCAATCAAAATAACATAGACTGGTATTCAAAATCATGGGTCATCACCATATAAAAATATACCCATGCCATCGACATTTGATGTCATTATATAGTAATGTGTATGTCATAGCTTCTACCTCAAAAGTCAAAATAAAATTGAAAGTTCTTTTACTATAGTGAGCATAAAATGGGGTACTATAATGTCCATTTATGAATTAGAATATTAGGCGGAGAGAGACTACACGTAGTTTCATTTCTAGCTCATTTTAATTTACATCTATCGATATCAACAAAAGATTTTCTAGACATCTCAAAAATTGTTTATCTCTTTGTGTCCAAATGGAGTGGACTGTCAACAACTTGATCCATCTCAAATTACTTTTTCTTATGTATTTTGAAAATGCATGTTGTAAGAAGATGAATTAGGTAAGAGAAATGAGCATTTCTCTCTTTGTTTTATCACAGAAAAAAGGGAAACCTCACAAGATTCATTCTATCAAGAGAGAAAATATGTAAATTCATTTCGTTTTCAATATAAAGAGATTTATTATAAAAAAATCAAAGTTAATTAATACATCCTATCATATCCTCCTAACATAAGAAATTCTTTTCTTTCCCCCATTTAGAGAATGAATATCATTAGGCACTTCATGTATAAGAACAAGCTAAATAAAGTGGAAGATATGAGACTTTCCCAAATTGCTTCAAACTCTATCCAAAATCACATTCACATCTAGTAAGGATGACATAAGGATGCCTATTCCTATGTAAACAATTTGGAAAATAGTTTGAGATTGCTTTATAAAACAAGGATGATATCAAAATAATCGTTATATTGAAGAATAAGATTACAAATATTATTACCTATAATTTAACAAGAAATATTGGTGCAAAAATGAATTAGAGGGAAAAAGTAAATTAAGATATTATAAGGAGGTGATTATCCCAAATATAGAAGATCATAAGTATCTCTAAGTTTTGAGTTGTGAAAAGAAGAAAATCAATATTTATAACATAAAAACATATTCTCAGAAAATCCATAATGAAATTTAACATTGAAAAATTCAAAAATTCCATAAGACTAATGAAATTTTGAAATTTGTATAACTGAGAGAGTTGATATGAAAATAAATTTCTCCTAAAACTCTAAAATATATGAGATCCAGAATTTTAATAATGTGTCACACAATCACCCAACCTAACCCTCTAATTCAAGAACACCGTGATTATCTTGGGATGAATTTCTTAGTGCTTTTCAAGCACAAAAATAAAATTATAATGAAATCAAAATAATATTTTAGCATCTTAAATTTCAATATATCAAATACACTTAACATCAATAACATCAACATTGATGTTATATTAAATGGTGTAATATTTTTTTCTATACATACATACATACATACATACATACATACATACATACATACATACATATATATAATATATATATATATATATATATAGATAATAAATATATATAATTCATGACATATTTATATAATAAACGTACACACATCCAAAATTTTATTTTTGGATTATATAGTTTGGAAATTTGTATTTATAACTTTTTTTTTTAATTAAAAATAAATATATAAATTAAAGTACATTAATATTTCACAAAATTAATTGTATAGACTAATTAATTAAAAAAATAGAGAAATAGAATAATGCTCAAGCCATTATTATGTCTTATTTGTTAAAAATGTATTTATCAACATTATTTATCAGCTAAGTTGTGTGATTTTTGAGATGACTGCGAGCAATGCTCGGACCAACTTATAAATATATACCGTATTACCAATAGGATGCAGAGAAATGCTCAGACCAACTTATTTATGCAATATCCGAAACCCTCAAGTACCCAGATTGAAATGGATCATTGAAGTTTTCATTTGGGATTGATTTTACAAGCAAGATTCAACAGGTTGAAAGTGGCAAGGAAAGTCTAAAGACAAAATTGGTATATTTATTAAAGTGTCACGTTTTTCATGAGGTCACCATTAGCATGAAAGACTAAAATGTCAAAAGGGAAAGAAAAGTGATAATAAAAATTGTTGGAAGTAATGCTTCCACGTGTTATCATGAGTTGTAATTGTGAGTCTCAAGGAGTCAATTTAGAAGTTGTTATTTCCCTATGTGTGTGAGTTGTCTATGAGTCATAGACCTACCTTCTTCGGATCTTATCATGTAGAAGTCAGTAATCTAACTCTTATATATGTAACTGATTTATGTGATCAATAAAGCAAAGTATGTGATGTGTCGTGTGTAATTTTTTTCTCCCTTTCTATTTTTGTAATATGGTATTAGCATTGGTATTGGATTGAATCCCTCGAGGGAGGGTGAGGAATATGTGAGGGATGTTGAGTGTTACTATTTCTGTATATATTAGTATAGATGTGTGAGAGTTTACTTTTAGTGTGTTAATTATTTTTTATGATCCTGTGTTGTAGATATGTTTTTTGTTTGAAACTTCTTCAAGGATTGTCAAATATTTTCGTTATCTTTCTACTTGTAAAGTTTTGTTTGTGCTTATGTGCCCAGAACCTACAAAGGAGGTAAATTCATGGCTAGATGGTTTTGTCAAAGTTGTGTGCATTACCATATTATAAATATGCAAAAACATGCCCATGAACTATACATGTAGTTGTATCTATCTGGATTTGAGATCTCAATCTGAGACTTGGGGCAGAGGAGTTTTAAGTGGTCAATGTTATATGTCAAAAGTGTTAAAATTGGAGGAAGATCTCAATTTCTTGCTTCCGTAGGGAAGATATCTCTCTGCATCAGATGTTTTTTTTGCAATCTTGTTCCGATCTCAAATTTTTGAGTTTGCATTTTAAACATATTGAGTCTAGTCAACTCAATATGTGGGTGTAAATTTTTTGGAATTGACCACTATAAAAAATGTTGCTTTGTGAAGATGAGAAAGCTCCAAGACAAAGATTAAACCATATGAACAACTTTTGACCTGTGCTAAGGAGGGACATGGTGACTTGTCTATGCCTTAATTACACCTGATAGTTTGATGATTATTGAGTTTGTCGTTATTAAATGTTTTAATTCTAGTTATAAAAAAGGTTGGTGATTCTTAAACTACAAGATTCGAAGTCCGAAACATCAATTCTTGTGTGTTACTAAGATCACGTTCTTTAATCAAATTTTGAACACATTTAGTATCTAGACCCCCATCCTTGCAACTAAAGGATAGTCAAAAGTGAAATATCCAACAAATGGTGGTTGGTCCATAGGATGGTCCATTACTTGACAACTCTCATCAGGGAAGCCCTCATGAGCTGAGGTGTCAATATTGTTGATGTTGCAAAGTTCATCAACGATGGTCAAAGGAGGTTACATTTCAAATGGAGGTCAAGTGACATCTCAAAGATGTGGTGGTGAAAGAGTGGAGTTTATGAGATTCCAGAGTGGATGTGAGCATTGATGAAGGCTAGTTAAATAAAGATTATCTTTATTGTTTTAATATGTGTTTTCAATATTTTCCATGTAATAATTAAGAGAGGGTGCTGGAAGTAATATTTCCACATGTTATCATGAATTGTAATTGTGAGACACAAGGAGTCAATCTAGAAGTTGTTATTTCCCTATGCATGTGACTTCTCTATGAGTCATATACCTACCTTCTTCGGATCATATCATCTAGAAGTCGGTGATCCAATTCTTATATATGTAACTGCCTTATGTGATCAATAAAATAGAGTATGTGATGTGTTTTGTGTAATTTTTCTCTCTTTCTATTTTTGCAATAAAAATAAATATATCATCCAAATGTGGAGATTGAATGGGTCATGTCAAAAGTGGAAATAATCCATGTGGCGATAAATGAAAAAAATCATGAAGTCGAAAAAATGTCTAATTTGGTATCAAACTTCGGGCTTGAGGGAGAAAGACACTAGAGAACAAGTTTTACAATAACATTATTGAGAGATTACTTGCAATTGTCCCTAAATTGATTGACAGTTTTAGGGTTATTAAAGGAAATTTTACTCTTTTCTTCAATAGATGTTAATTGTCCATATGCAAAGAGTGACATGGTTGCACAAAACAGGATGTAATTACTAAGTTTTCAATTTAAGATAGCCTAATATTTCCTACATCAAGTGGTGTTACCTCCAAATTTGACAGGCACATGTCGTTAATAAATGACAAAACAGGTCGAGACAAAACAAAGAATTTTAAGTTGATTTTGTTTCTTTAGTAAGGATACTACTCTTTCCTTTATGAATAAATGTGTTGGGTATTTTGACAAATTTTATATATAAAACAAAATTATATTCTTTGGGAAACACTTATCACTCAAGCAAGATGACCCCAAACATAAATAATATTTCCAGGCATACAATTAGCAAAATAATTGAAGTTTTCTAGATACAAGATCAACTAGAACATATCTTAAACAATCCACATCAATTCTAAGTTTACATGAAGTAGTTAAATATTTAAGAGGTGGATTATATATTTCTGAATAGTTCATTGCATATATTAAGTTATAGAATCAACAATTTGGTCAACAATCCTAGATTTGAAGGTAACTTAATATGTGGACATACTTGGCCGTTTGAAGACAAGTAGAAGGGATTCTAAGATGATTAAGATCCAATATTTCAAGTTATTATTGTAGAACTGGAAATTGAAGATTATGTTCGAGATTTTGAAGATTATATGAGATTATCAAAATTAACACTTGAATATTAATTTTGAATCTCAAGACATTTTCTTTAACATTCATACATTAGGTGGCAAAGGTTTTAAAGATAGAATCAATAAGAAAATAATTTACATGATATAAAGGCATATAAATCATCTTTCGAAGGATGAAATCATTATTCTAAGATATCAATTCCAAATTTCAAGGTTTCAAAGGAAATAGGTGGGAAATGTATTTAGTAGGTCGAAGATTAGTATCAGATTCTAAGGTGAAAATGAATAGTCAAAGAAGTTTGTTCAAAATATTTATGGATATGATAAATAAAGCACCTTTAACCATTCGAGGCACATTGCAACCGTATTCAAATTTTGTTTATTTCAATTGTAATGAGTAAGGGTTGGATTTTGAGACTAGAAATACCCTCATAATTTTGTAACAATCTGTAGATTTCACAATTTTAAATCAATGGCTTTTGGCTTCATTTTAATGAAAAGCATTGTTTACTATGTGAGTACTTACTTGTTTTCATAATTTTTTCCTCCATACATCTAAGGTTCTATAGATTTCTACTAAAGGCGATGTTGAGTATCAACCTCCCTGACATCCCACTACAAATTTATGTTCATTACTGAGTATATCAAGGCGATAGTGTGTCATTGTTGATCGCACTAAATCATTATATGGTTGCATCTGTAATCATTCTTATCTTTATTTATGCTTTAACTATACAAAGCTTTCCATTACGTTGTCTATTCTCATTGGATAACCAAAATATTCTGGTTGAATATATAGCCTGAACCTAAAGTGGATGAGTTGGTTTGTTAACACTATTTCTAGACAATAAATTTCCTTCTAAGGGCACATAAAATTTTGGTATTGTCATTGAGGAGCGCAATGACAAAGAGATCTTTCCCTAGGAGAATGATCAAGACTAGATCTATTCTTTGCTGGTGAAAAAAGATTAGACATTGCAGGTTGGTTACATTTCTTTCACATGATGACTCCACTTTGTTTATTTGGTGATTCCATGGATAACATATTCCACTGGTTTGAAATGTTAGATTTACTTGTTTCCTTGTTTCCTCAAGGTTCAATGATGATTCCTTTCAACGGTATATTTTTCTTCCTCTCAGTAGTGATGAGAAATTTTAGTCATCAACAAGGACTGAAGTCTTCAAAGTTTAGTTGTAAGTATAATATGTTCATGCAAAATAATTTTTATCATGTATATACTTTTCAAGTTTTCATCTACTAGCAATCTAGGTTGTCATGCAATCAATTATTCACATGGTTACATTGGAAGTATTACTACACTTAACAATCCAGAGTTTCAGTTTACTAGAGCAGTAATGTTAAATCAAATAACCTTGTTTTGTGAGAAATTGGTGTGTAGTATGTAGATTAATTTAGCTTGCACTGTATGAATCAAATCATCTTTGAGTAGTTGGTTTGGAAATAGATCAGTTAATTTTTCACATTTGCCTTAGTTTACAAAACAATTTGAGTTTGTAGTTGCTTTAGTTTGCATAGTAGGGAATGGTATTAGTTTAAGAAGATTACATCTTGCATGTTACATAGTAAAGGGACAAAACCATTGACAAGAAAACTATGGTTTTGGCAAAGCATCATCCTTGTAATGAAGAGATGTTTACCAAACTTCAACCCTTCTTCAATGATAGTCACAATTACTAAACCTTGCTATTTAGTTTTCGGAAATGGTGGTGTTATGGAAGAGTGATACATTTCCTTTGATTGAAATAAACCCTCATGTACAATTGTTAAACCAAATTTGCATAATCATAATTGTGTATAGCTAAGGGGTTACAAAACATCGCATGGTTTAAGAATGGTGATGGTTTTAAATATAGATAGGGTTGGTGCATTGATGCAATAAAAGTGAATGGGAGATTAATGAGTGTTAGGATATTGAAGAAGAGCACTTAGTTTAATTTTTTTCCTTACATGATCCTAAAGAATCCGCAAGTACGTTCAGAATTAAGTCTTCCTGCATTGGGTCTATTTTTCCAGGAGAAAGAAGAGGGTTATTCCAAACCCCTACCTTTCTTTCTAGCCCAATACATTTATATGGATTTATAACAGTGTTACCAATACAATACCCATTGGTTGTATTACTATCATATACCATTTCTCTAGTAGTAGTTAGAGATTCATGAATGAAGAAGCTGCATACCCAATGCAGATACCTGAATAAAAGGAATTGATTACTTGATTGATCTGGTCTCTGTTGTAGAATCCATCAGGTTGGGGTTCAGAAAAAGAGCAGAAGCCACTACCTCTTTCTATTACTACGAGAAGATTCTTAGAGGAATTACCTATCCTGATGAGCGATACTAATCAATCTAGTATTCAGTTAGGGAAATTGACCGATGTAAGGGCCTTTAGGATCAACCTACCTTTGATGGTAGAGATGTTGGAATGGTAATGGGGTTTTTTTGTCATCACCGAGCATGATATTGGATTCTCTTGGTTTGTTGGACATCCTCCTTTTCATTGAGACCTTCTAGGTGCTTTTAGGCATACTCGTTCAATAATATGTTATATATATCTTAAGATACGCAATGTCCTCCTTCTCTCATGATTGTCCCTCCCTCCTCCTTTTTTCAAAATCATATTCGATACAAACCTACCTGTCACTATGGATCTCTTTTATTCTGTGGTTGGGAGGGATGGATCTATCCGAGAAAGAACTATCTCATGTGGCCTTTGTTGATGGAGAAACTACTTTTCCACCTTCTACTCCAACTGGATCAGAATCTCGGGGCTCCAGAATAGGATATGAAACGACATGTGCATATGGGTGAGGAGGACTAAAAGCTAAAAGGTAATGGTGTGTGGTTTCCTTTCCCTCTTTCCTATTAACCAAGTGTAAGGGGATGTAATCCGTCGTCTTGGATGGTAGTTTTCATGGTTTGCATGATCACTTGTTAGCCATGGTATGCTAGTTCTCTATTGTTAGCCTAGGCATGCATGAACCACAGCTTGTATGGGCTAGGAACTGGATCTTCTCTAGTTGCTTATAGATGATTTTCTCTATGCGTCCCTCCCTAGTAAAGGCCTCTATTGTGTGTCCTCAACTCAAGTGTCTAGGCCTCTATTGGTAATTCAATCAAAGGGAGAAATTTACTTTTTAGGAATATATAAATATTATTGTTATATACGTGATTACACCACTACATCATTCTCCTATGGCCGAAGTGCATGTTTGATTCCACAGCAAAATCTAAAAAAGAGAAGACCATTCACATACTTGAGGATGGGTGCCACCATTTTGAATTGGTTTCAAAATTTGAGGATAATATCTATTTTGAAATAATTTCAAAAGAAGCAAAAAGCCTCTAAAGTAGGCACTTCGATTTGCCCGAAGATTATGTAACCACCCTCCATATGATAAGTGAGCATTAAAACCCTCAACCACGGGATGGGTGAGTGACTACGTTCCTCTGCCGTTGGTGGAGCCATGCTATAGAATCCTCTCCCGGTGGTCCAGAAGGCTTGACCATAAGGTGCCATAAGGCCTAAAGGCCATATGGAGAGTAGTGTTTTTCTTTTCTTTTTTAGATCTAGACCAAATAATCTATAAGCAGCTAGAGAAGATCTAGTTCCTGGTCCATACGATTGAGTAGTCTTGATCGAGGAAGGCATAACAGATTGAAGCCAAAACATGCCTAGATTTGATGGAAATGCCTCCTGATCTAGAAGGTATGCCGGGAAAAGTGCTGGTGGGGAAGCTTCTTCTTTGACCGGATTAAATGAATCCTTACCTTCCTGATAAAAGAAAGGTGGAGCAAGCCCATGTAGTCATAGGTAGAGTATTGTGCTATGTGTTACTTGGAAACTATATTAATGTATTTTTGTAGTGGATTTTTCCATTGAATAGTGCCCAAATTCTATGGTGGACTATGTCACATATTGGATCATTCCCACTTTCATAGAACACACTAAAGCTAAAGATACTTTGTTTGTAAATCATGAAGAAATTTCATCCTAATTTGAGCATCAGAAGTAGTCAAAATCAAAATTATAGATTCAATTTTTGATTATGGAAGTGATCAATGGAAGTTATATGAAGATTTTCATGCTTTTATGTGCACATATCATGGAAAATATGGAGATGTTGATGTTTTCATGTAAAAAAAAATTATTCTCATATTTATTCCTCTTCAAATCTCCCTCTTTTAGCCTGATAGAATCAATAAATGAGTACACTAGTTTAGGGATTATTGGTTGAGTTATAGATCGAAATGAATGGTACCATTTGTTGTCTTGGCACTCAAAATAAACAACATCAATCATTCCAACATGTTTTGTTTTGTGGCGGCATCTAAACATACATAGAACTATAATAATACCTTTATTTTAGAGAGTAACTCAGAATGTTACTTCGTAATTTGGTGAGAACGAGGATGATGCAAATGAAGAATTTTCATGACATTCAATAATAAACAATTAAAAATGTAGGTTGTGCTTTTCTTTTTTATCAACTGGAGGTGATTCTTCTTTTTTATTCTTGTTAGAAGCTTTAAGGGAAAAGGATTTTGTAGTACTTTCACACCATGGGTATTAGATTCAACTACATTATGAGTTGTCACTCTTTAGAATTTTCTTTGTTATTGAAGAATATGAAAGCATGATTTAGTCAAGTAGTCTAACGCTTGCATGGTTACCATCGAAACATGAATTTACTTGATGAAAGAAGTTGATTGGATTATATAGCAATAGGATGTTTTATAAATAAAATCACAGGTTTGAGAATCTTTTCATGATTTAGATTTTGTTGTTGGGTTAGTCTTAGGATTATGTGAATTTCATATTTTATAGGTTTCAAGTGATTGGTTTTCTTATGACAGTGAATCCATTCCGAATAGATTTAGGGAAGCTATTCCAAAATTTCTATGCATCCCATAAGGGGAAGTAGTCCCAAGATGGAGCCTATTTGTAACATATTCTTCTCAAAGAAATGTTACAAAATAATAAAAGTTTTGAATTTTTCTAATATCTTCCCTGGTTAAATTCCCAAGCCCATTGTGGTTTATTTTTGTAGGGACATAGTAATTTCATTCAAATATATTCGTCGCAAGGCCCAATCTCCAAGTTTCTATCTCATGTCTACTATTCAACAATTATTAAGCCAATGACAAATCACAATT
Organism: Pinus taeda; assembly: GCA_000404065.3. Lineage (NCBI taxonomy): Eukaryota > Viridiplantae > Streptophyta > Pinopsida > Pinales > Pinaceae > Pinus > Pinus taeda. The sequence goes on from APFE031498624.1 coordinate 63,775, forward strand.
CAAGCTTAATATACAAGGCACAAGTTGATCCAAGTGGATATTGGTGGCCACCCACCTATTTCGCTTTCACCCCCACCATTGTTTCTTTCATTTTTTTAGTTTCCTTAACTATAACACAAATTACTATTTTTGGCATTTTTTTTGGGTCGTGAACTTTTGAAGTCATTTTCATGCCCTAAAAAACATTTTTTTGGAAAATTTGAATACATGAGTGTTCACCTCATGTTTGTAGTTGAAAGTTATAATACTTGAATAGATATTCCTAACTAGGTATTGTGTGCGTCAAACGAAGATTTTATGCCAAAGTTATGACCCTCGGAAGTTGATGTACCAATTAAACCCAATGGGGCCCATCACTTTGCTGCTTCATCTCCTTCTGTTAGGTTTTTGGATGTTTATGGTTTTCCATTGTTTCTCAATAGTAAGTAGTCCTTTGAGCGTCATTGCAACATAGTTCATAGGTATGTATCCATCACATCTCTTCTCGGAGATAAGTTACCATTGCCGAAGATAGTTTATTTCCATTCTTTATGTAAGGGTATTTTAGTTCGTTGATATTAATGAAATGAAGTTTCATTTCTGTTGCAACTATATGCTTATGTTTATATCTCTATTTTTTTTGTGTTCCCAAATAATTCAATATTAGTGGTATTAGAGTGGTCTTCTCTTTCTTTGTTTTACTTTGCATGTCCCCAATAAGGTTAGGGTATAAGGAGTTACCATTGCCGAAGATAAGTTACCATTGCCGAAGATAGTTTATTTCCATTCTTTATGTAAGGGTATTTTAGTTTGTTGATATTAATGAAATGAAGTTTCATTTCTGTTGCAACTATATGCTTATGTTTATATCTCTATTTTTTTGTGTTCCCAAATAATTCAATATTAGTGGTATTAGAGTGGTCTTCTCTTTCTTTGTTTTACTTTGCATGTCCCCAATGAGGTTAGGGTATAAGGAGTTAGGGCTCGAACTGGTTGAACCTTTGCAAGACCAGCCTCACAAACCCTGACAACCTCCCATGGTCAAAGAAAAAAAGATGAGGGACCAGAAGATCTGTTCAAAATATTGTTTGAGGAGTCCCTCATGTGATAGAGGAGCATGATGATGGAAAATATTGGCAATATCCTTCAACGACTACCCACAAGGGACACATCTTCATCCAACAATGACTCTTGATGCATGACACCTTTTAAGTTACAATTTAATTTGGACATTCCTATATTTTAAGGCCAAATAGATGAAGATGATGTAAATAGATGGTTAAATCTTTTGAAAGGATATTTTTCAGTTCATGACTTTCCCAATCGAGAAAATATTACTATGGCACTCCTCAAAGCTACCCCCCATGTCAAGGATTGGTGGGAAACTTACTATAGGAAAAAGGATGAGGGTGAGTCCTCTTCGTTTCCATCCGAACCCACTTGCAATTCTTTCTGAGATGCCATCAAGGAATGATATTACCATTTCGGGAGCTATGAAGATAAATACATAAAGTGGACCATGTTGTAGTAGGGAAGGGACCAATATGTGTCGGAGTTCAAAAATGTTTTCCATTACCTTCACACGAAACTAGGCATGAAGGGATTCTAAGTAGAATTTGTTACTCAATTATCATAGTTGTCTACATAAGTAGATCTAGGATGAAATGGAGTTCCTGGATATATCCTTTCAAGGTGTTACATATTGATACTCTATTAAGATCAAGAAAAAAATTAGAAAAAATAAGTGATACTTTGGATTTGTGAATCTGAAGAACGAGAAAGGTGCCCCCAAATTGCAAAAAATTGCACAAAGCCAAGGCAGGGCGACCTAGGAAAACCCATAGAAGCCGCAAGTAGAGAAAAAAACCACAAAGAAATACTAGGACATAAGAAAGTGGTGTGAGTTCCATAAGAGCCCGACTGAGAACATGAGTGAGTGTCAAGCTAAGAAGTCAGTGATAGCCAAGCTGAAGGCTTCTGAATCAGATGCACATTCTCACTTAGATTTAGAAGCCGACAAGGTGAATGACAAAGGGAATTAGATTATTAATGGAACACCCAGTGCCACTATTGCCACCACCATGATCCAGAATATTGAGCGCGAAGATCCAATGGAGAGGGAGCACCTCTTCCACCCACAAATTTGGGTCAAGGGTTCCCCTGTACAATTCATTGTTGATGGCGAGATAAAAAAGAAGCCCATTTCATGAGAGTTAATGAAGAGGTAAGGCCTACTAGGCATGCCACACCCACAGTTGTACACCATTGGGTGACTTCACCAAGGACGAGATCTTTGTGTCAGCGAGGAGTGTCACCTCCCCTACAGGATTAGTCCCTTCACAGATGAGGTATTGTGTGATGTTTCTCCTCTTGAAATTTGTGATTTATTATTAGGCCACCATAATTATGGAAGCGTCATGTTGTCTGTGATTCTAGGTCTCACCTTGTAATTATTACTTTGGGTAGTAAGTTGTATAGGATATTGGAGGTAGCACTGCCTACCACCATCTCTTTGATCTCTGCAAAGAATGCAGTAAGATCATCACTCAGACGAGGAAACATTTCTTCCTCACAATTCACCCTAAGGGCAAGAATAAGATTGCGATCACCTCTGTGGCCCCGAGACAGTGCTCCTCTATGTAGAAATAAGATATGGATAAGGTCAGGGGGGAGTATAGGGACATCTTTGTTAAGAAATTTACTGCATAACATAAATAATTACTGAGAGGAACATATATAAGAAAATAACCAGCAATAACCATAAACACGTAAATACACATGTTTATCCAGGAAAACCCCAAATCCGGGGATAAACCCAATCATAATGAAATTTCATTATCCTTGGCCAAAACCCTGGCCAATCCAGCCAAGTGAGCCTTCATCGCTCACCTCCAGGCCATTCTTTACAATGAAGTCCTTCCAGCCTTTTATAGGCTCCATTACATATAATACCACGGGCAGAATACCATGGGTGCACAATGCCATGTGCCCCAAAACCATCACTATTTAACCTCGTCAACTTTTGACTCTATCCTGAGTCAAGTTTACTTAACAATTTCCCCCCTTAAACTTGACTTGGGGTTCCTTGACTAACTCCAGCCAAACCGCAAGGAGACAATCCCGCTCACTCTAGCTCTTACCCCGCTCAATGTTTTACTCGGGGTATTGTTAACCCGACATCCCCCCTATCACCTAGGCTAACCCAGACTTTACCGGCCGATCACCGAGTGGTACACATGCCTTACCAGGTCTTACAGTAATATGCCCATTTACATGCAATAATTTTGACTTCATTAATTTTATTTTATTTTTATTGCTGCTGCTATTCTGACCCATCCTCTCTCAATTGTGGGCATCCTTGTTTTGTTTCTTTGCTGCCTCTCTCAATTGTGGGCATCCTTGTTTTGTTTCTTTGCTGCCTTCTTGCCAAGTTTATCTGCCTTTAATTTCAGAGATGAATCCTTGAAACCCTCACCTGGGGTGACTTCACCACGAGGCATCTAGATCTGGAGTGTGATAACATGCGATGTTTCTTGTTAGCTCCAAGGAATATCTTGATCTACGGTGGGCTACGCATCACCTGACTGCTCGAGATTCCGACGTGCCTTCGATCAATGCTCTTGTCCTTCCTCATGGAGCCTACCATTGCCAACACATCTCTAAAATCACCACTCTAATACTCCCAGGACCATTTCACACACCGATCCCATACAGGCACAATCATTTTGAGTGTCTTTGACTGTGCAATTGAATCTCACTCGATGTCCATGAGCTCTTAATTCGTTCCCATGATCCTTCACGCTGCGTTCACATCCGAACACAGATTTATCGAACTGTTCTTCGCTTCGGTTTCCATTTGTTGACAATGTCAATTTTGACTCTCATATTCAGTTCATAGCCCAACATCATGTGCTCAAGAGACTCACCCCAACGTTGGTTTGGCCTTGCGACAACTGAGGCTTCCAAAACCCCCGGATGACCATACAACACATTCTCCACCTCGACGCTGCTAATATTCTTCCCGTCGGAGATAATGATGTGCTTTGACTAGTCTTTGATTTCGATATACCCATCCGAGTGCTTTACTGCCAGGTTTCCAGAGTGATACAACCCACCGCTTAAGCTCTCTGGGTTAGCCTCCGAGTTCCTGAGGTAATCCTTCATCATCATTTCCCCTATGGTGATACCATCGGTCGGGATGGGCACCATGCTGTCCGGATTCATCATATCTAGCCCCTCCAGCAAACTGTAGCACATGCCCTAGCGGGACTTCAGTCTGGCTCGATCCTGTAGAGGGAGCGAGTCCCACTCATCCTTCTTTCCTCCTTTATTGTCGACGCCTTAGCCATGGATTTCCTCTTTACGGTGGGCAATGAATTCAAATAGTGGACCAACAACATTTATACCACAAAAACCTCTTGGACAACCGCTTGTTGGAAGCATCTTTCATCAGGGCATCACTGCCAATCTTTTCTCTGGTCCTCGGAAACAGCCATCAGCAAATAAAACACAGCCCATTTGTTCTCAATTCAACCGAGTCCTGTGAGGCACGGGATGAAAAATGCTTGTATAAATCGGCGAAAGTTAGGGCATCGAAGGATCTACCTTCGTTCACAAGATGGCACTTAACGGCCTCTGCCATGGCGGCCTTATCATTGGCAAGGGATGGTATTATCCGGCTCCCCACGATCTACATTGTGTATTTGAATGCCTGCTTCGCCATCAGGTCACGGTTTCCATTTCCGCCACCACCCTTCGCAGGAAGGATTTGCAATACCAGCTCTCACACCAAACCCGCCACCTGGTTTTATTGCGATGCGAAACTACCAAAATGGTTTTGTTGAAGAGATGCCCCGCTGTTCCGGACGCCACCAAAACCACCCCCAACTCTTCATCTCATTTCTTCAGTGAGCCAGCATTCCAATGACACTGCTTGACGTTTTCTATAATCCCTTTGAAGGGAAGATCTGTCTGGCTCCGATACCAATTGTTAAGAAATTTACCCAAGAACAGAAATTAATTACGAAGAATTACTGAGAGAAATAAATATAAAATTAACCAGCAATAACCCTAAACACATAAATACACATGTTTATCCGGGAAAACCCCAAATCCGGGGAAAATCCCAATCATAATGAAATTTCATTATCCTTGGCCAAAACCCTGGCCAATCCGGCCAAGTGAGCCTTCACCGCTCACCTCCAGGCCATTGCATTACAATGAAGTCCTTCCAGCCTTTTATAGGCTCCATTACATATAATACCACGGGCAAAATACCATGGGTGCACAATACCATGTGCCCCAAAACCATCACTATTTAACCTCGTCAACTTTTGACTCTATCCTGAGTCAAGTTTACCTAACATATTCCTGCATATGAAGTATGGGAGGTTCATCATCCTTACTCTTGTGAAATGCATCAACAACCTGATATGATATGTATATAGATGGGAAAACCTTCCTTCACAGGTGAAATACTTGATGATAAGTTTCATGAGATGAGCATAAGTGTTCTGCAAGTATTTGAAAGGAAAAACGCTACTGATTTGCCTGTGATATCTAGCCTTAATGTAAGGCTCATAATATTCTTTGCCCACATGTTGCCCCTTATTCCACTATTCACCTACATTACGAATGCCTGTTGCTGTTGAAATGGTATCAAGTGTCAAGGTGAAAGAGACACCAACAAGGTTCACTTGGCCATTGTGGAGATGAATAACAAACAACCTAGCAAGCTCATGATGAAATTCCACCCTCTCTACCATTTCACAAAACTGATAACAAGATTGGTGTTTAAAGCTAGTTACAGCAAGAGGGCAAGCAAGTAATTTTGTAAGAGTGGTGGGCTCCTCTAGGATGATCTTTCCTCCTTTGTGGCTTTCTTGGTACATGAGCTTCTCTGGAAGAATCACTGAGAGTTTCCTACTTCCCTCTCATAATCTGAATCTATCTCCATGCTTATGAATTGAAGTGAAAGCAGATGAGTATGAAGAGATTTTGAAATATGAGGTAAGCAGCGTGTATAAGGAAGTGAATTCTAGGAGGAAGGGTTTCTTTTGGGAAATGAGGGAAGTGAATGGTGTTATGAATGTGACATAAGGGGTTTGATAGTGAAGTGGATGTAATGAAGGACTAGGATGTGGGAGTTAGGGTTTGGGAATAGGGTATAGGGCTAGGGTTTGGTAAATGGGGAGTGGGGTTTGGGGAATGAATGTTGATGATGTAGGGAGAGGGAATGGGATTTGACAAGCTCAATATGAATGGAGTGAGAAAGAAGAGCAAATGACCTTCAATAGCTTGCAAGATATGATTTAGCAACTAGCTAGGGTTCGTGTTAACCATTTAGCTAGGGTTTTCTCTCAAGAAAACCAAACACATCCAAGCCACCAAACATAACTTTCCTGAGCAAAGAGGAGTGATCTACTTACTTGAAACAGGCATCAATTTGCTTTTTAGAAAGTCTGGAGGTGTTTTGAGTCAATTCTGCTTCTTGTAACAAGTGCGCAGTGCCAGACCAAATTTCAATAGAAAACCTGCAACAGGTGTACAACGCCATTTGAATGTGTAGCGCCAAGGCACAGGTGTACAGCGCCAACAAGATGACTAGATTTTTTCCCCTGTTTTGCCTTCTTTCTTCAAAAACGCAATTTTCTCCCTTTGGCTCGCTCAATTTCAACAATGAAGACTTAAAACACATGAATTGGCTTTTATATCCCTCTCATTTAATTTTTCACTAACCAAGACCCACTTTTCTAATGTTTTGCCAGCTTTTTCAAAAATGCTTTGTTTCACTTACATTCTGACTTTTGCCTTTTTGTAGGTGGACTTTTACATTGACCTTTTGTAATGGCAAGAGTTGACTTTGTCACCAGGTCACCAAGAACAACTATTGAATATTTATTACATATAGAAACATTTAAATTACATGAAATTTTTACAATAATGGAAAAAACTATATTTTCACCTCAAAACAGAGTTTTGAGGTAAAAAAGATTTATGGAGCATATCAGAAGTAAATTTATGATTTTATGAACTTATTTATCCTCCTCATGTGCCTGCTGACCTTTTTATTCAAATTTGGATGACCATGATGACAAACCCTAAGACCTAGTGAGACTAAACCCTAAAACTGATTTTTATAAATGAAATGAAACAGGATGACAGTAAATGACTAAAAAAAAATGTGTGAATAGGTCAGCAGGTGAATGTCATGAGGGAAATTGACATGAAACCACTACCATCAGCTGATCCATGACCTAATAGAATGCAACTGATCAGATGAGACACCTAATATGCGTGCAAAAGAGCAATTTGATCACTGATGGAAGTGTGAAGACACTGACACTAACAGAACCAAGCTTGGAAAGAATAATATATATGCAATTTTCATCTTTTAGTTCAACTTGATGGTCTAGAATTAAATGTCTTAAGTGTTTTGAACTAGGATAAATAATCTTCAATGCAAGAGAAATCATTAGACAAAAGTCATGATTTATTTTTCAAGTTGATGAGATCTAATAATATTAGTTCACCCAATATCTTTTTCAAATTTTCCCAGAGTTATGAATTTCTAATTCATTGAATATGAAATCGCAAATCAGGAGAAATGGATTCTTATTAATCCATGTGTTTTGTTATTCCTATTATCCCATTTGGCTCTCTCATTAGCATAAGTGGTGAGGTTTCTTGTCCCAGGGTAATTTGGTACAATCCTTTAGTTCTTAGTACATCCTCCACGTGGGATTTCCATGAGAAGTAGTTGGCAAGAAAAATATCACTTCGAGTGGCCATATTAAAATATGTAGATTATATGGTTTTAAAATTATGGATTGAAAGCTCTCGAAAAAATAGGCAGTTTTAAAAAAACGGCACTAGAAACAGACTTCGGATGTGAAACTTATGTTGTTTAAAAGATAAAAGACTTAATAGTAACAAAGATCCTTGTGGTAGGTAGAAGTTGGCCCATGTGGCGATGGATGTTGATAAAAAATAAAAAAATATTGTCCCATGCTAGCTTTGCCTTATTTTTTCAATAAGAAAAAAACCAACATGCTTTCTATTAATAGAAGGATGTTTACATTAGCATAAATATACCTTGATATACTTCATTCCTCTAATATGCTAGAAGCTAATTACATCTATGATCTAAAGTTATTTAAAAACCTCCATTGTTTAATGCCCTAGAAAGTGCCGCCTAGAATTGTTCCTGTTTATATCCAATCTTGCATAAAAATAACAAAATGTGTCACAATAAAAATCCTAGAACATAAGACCTATTGAGTCACCCAATCAAAAAAATCACAAAGTATGTTCACAGGAAAATACAAATGAACCATGCACAAGATATCAATCTTCCCTGATCTACGCAGAATCATTGTGGAACTTACAAAAATAGATTTCTCTTGTGCTTTTGTTGCAACCTTCCTTATATAATGCATTTGCAATGTCATTTTTCTTTGTAGATGTGAGAAAACATCAACCTTTCAAAATTACCAGTCAACATATGAATGTGCTTCATCAAATTTATGTGCATGTGTGGTTCAAGAGAAAAACATTTTCAGCATCCAATCTATAGCCACCTTGGAATCTCCATAGATATCAATAAACTCAATTCATATCCATTTAGCACAAAACAATACCCCCCATAATGTTATAATATCTACATGGGTATTAGTACTCTGCCCACAATACCAACTAAAATGGAAATATGATCCAAGTTCAATGAATATGAATCCCTCACATCCACATACATTTTTGCGAGTTGCCCCATCGAAGAAACCAATTGGGAATCTTTTCCTAATATCCACCTTTTTTAAAACTCTCTGAGAAGCCTTTATGGAAACAAAGCAAATTTCAAAGAAGTATGAAACAACCTTCCCACAAGTATGCTTATGTCCAAAACAGAATCCTGAAATATGTATGTGTTCCTACTTCTCCAAATGCCCCAAAAGTTGTAAAAAGGGAGAGAATAATATACTTTGTTAATCTTGATCCATTCAATTAAGCAATCTTTAATTGAATTGGAATTCCACTACGCATAAATTTGTAAGATATTCAAAAGTCCATTCCAAATGGAAATCTTGAATGGACAAATAAGAAAGAGGTGAGCCACATCTTTCAAATCTTTTTTGCACATTGCACACCTCCTCAGCCCAAGGAATTCTCTCTTGCATGGATTATCCCATGTTAATATTCTATTTTTCCACATCAACCAGCCAAAACAAACCAGTTTGAGAGGGATATTCCACTTCCATATTTTATGGAACCAACAGTGCTCCGCCCAAGTTGAATGTGCCAACAAGATATAATTATATACATCTTGCACCGAAATCTAATCTAAAATAGATTTTCCATCCCACGAGAGGATGTCATCACTTTCAGAAAAAAGTGATACCTACCATGGCTAAGTTATGAGCATACTAATCCCATGACACAAGCCATCTCACAACGTAGACCAAGTTCACATGAGCATGACCAAGAAGGAGTTGCTGTGATGGACATGTTAGAGACATATATTTGATTTAAAAAATAAATGCCCAAATTATTGCTATACCTGATAATCGCAGTAGGAAATGTATGATCACCATTAAAACCTTTGATGGGATCCAATCCAATCTCTACCTAGTATCCTGATCCGATCTCCCATCAAATACTCCCAATCAACCAATGTTTATTTTTCGACAAATTGTTTCAGATGTAGGAGACTACATATGGAACTTGCGCCCCACCTTTTACCCACTCCATGAGTGACTTGTTTTTCAAATAAATTTCCATGATGATTGTTTGTCATATGCTAATCCATTTGTACGATGCCATAGACTCTTTATCATTAGTGCCCGACAAAAAAAAAATCGTTTTTATAAAACCATCCCCCAACCTCCTTTGGAATAGAAATTGCCTCCACTCTAGCAAGATTAATCTTCTTGTCATTCCTAGATCTTTCCCAAATATAATTTGAAATATATGAATTAATCTTCTTAATGATGTATTTGGACATCAAATAAAGATGCATCCATTTACTGAGATGCTCTATAAAACTAACTGGACCAAAATCAATCTCCCCCTTAAGGTAAGCCATTTGTATGACCATAGAGATAGCTTTTTCTCAAATTTTTGTATCAACCACATCTAGTCTTTGATATCAAATTTATTTCATTTCAGAATGAAACTGAGGTACTTAAACCCACAATGCATTTGTGTCACTTCGACAACAAATTTTTGTTTAATTTACATAATCAAGACCTCATATGGAACAACTACAATAAGAATGAATTTGGACTTACTCATATAGAGACCGATAGCCTCTCCAAAGGAAAAATAATAATTTGATAAAAATTTCCCCATACAGGTATCATCCTCCCGCAGAATGAGAAAATCATCCACAAAGATAATATGAGTGATGGATATTCTCTTTGTAATTTTACATCCATAAAATGAAATCACAAGAGCGGACTTTGTAATCATTTGATTCATATTATCAATGACCAATAAGAACAAGAGTGAGGAGAGTGAATAACCTTGCCTTAGACCTCGAGAAGCCTTGAAAAAATGAGTAGGAAGCTTGTTGATTAAAACTGCAAAGTTAATTGATGTGACACATGCCATTATCCAATCAACATCATGCACTGAAAGACCAATTTTATGCAGGATCAATCTTAAAAAGTCTCAATCTACATAGTTAAATGCTTTTATCAAATCTAATTTTATTAAGCAAATATTCTTCTTTTTGACATTTATCGAGTGTAAGCTCACTTTTACCATTAAATTATTTTTTGACTTTTTCTTATAAGCTTACTTTTACAATTAAATTGTTTTATGAAGTGACTCACATTATAAAACAAGTGAGAATCATTTTTACAATGAAGTTATTTTATAAATGAGAGTTATGCAAAAACAATAACTTAAAAGAATAAAGAAAATAAGATTAAAACTATTTTATAGTGATTCTTTTTTATATTACAAATAAAATACATTTTGCATAAAGTTATGAAATAATTTAAATGCACACTTACAAAAAAGTGCACTCATCAAAAAATAAACAACGTTTGAAAAAAATTCCAAAATTCAACAACAATGGGGTTAGATCTCGATTAGCTTACCTAATAAATGTATGTTTTCTCAGTGTTTCTAATTTGCTAAGATCACACAGAGCACATGGTAAATAGTATATGCAATCAATAAAAATCTTTTCACTTTGATTTTGATTTTTCAAGATCATGTAGCTTATAGGGAAAAGAGCATATGTAGACGAGGAAGATAAATAGAAAATTGAAATATGAACTTTGTAAAAAAATTCAAAAAATGGTGTATTTAGACTATACACCTCTCAATCTAATGAAAAATGTTGTCTCTCGGGCAATCATACACCTTTTTGGATGAAACAAAAGGTGTTCTTCACTGAAAACAATATTTCAGATGCAATGGAATAGTCTACTTTGGCAAAATCTATATAGAAATAGTTGACCTTGAAAATGTGGTAACACGAACTTAAGATCTCAATCACCAATGGGAGTAGTTCTTCAAACGAGCTATGATACCATGTCCAGGTAAATATGGTATTCCATATAGGATAGACAATTTCAATAACCATCACACAACCAGATCAAAGATCAAAACACCAATATTTTTATATGGTTAAAATCCTATCAGGGTATTTTTTAAGGATCCAAATCATTTATTCATATTTCTAGTATTATAGGCAACTATTCTAGTTTGAAAATTCATATATATAGAATGTAGGTGAATATTCAACAAGAAAACATGTAATTTACTATTAAAATTGATAAATTTTTGGCGAATATTTTCCATTTAATCATATATATGTAAAAAATAGGCGAATTTTTAACTAAATAGGCAAATATTTTTTTCAGAAATGTCCAAAAAATAGTCAATTAGTGAAATTTCACCCCTAAAATTTTCCCCGAACCCTATGACGTAAATTGTGCATGGTCCTAGCCAATGCAGCCACATTGTGCATGGTCCTAGCTAATGCAACCACTTGAGGCAATTTTATTAATGCAAAAGAAAAAATTTCATATGAGAGGATTATCACAATCGATCATTAGCCACAACCCTCCATGCTCTTTAAGTACAGACCATGGATCAATCAGGTGGTAAGCCTCAAATCAATATCCATTAATATCAAGGAGAATATGAGTCGTCAAATCATTCTATGTCTACAACATATTGTGACCGTTGGATTACAATACAACTAATGCATACTAAAGAAACACATTAAGGAACACACTTTTACCGAATAGAAACATTAGACCAAATTAAACTTAACTAACTCCTAAGTGTATAAATATTCTAATAAACTAAATGAAAAAATTCCACTTTTTACATATATTAATATTACATTTATGGATTCCTTCCTTCCTTCCTTCCTTCCTTCCTTCGCTTCCTTCCTCAAAATATTTATAATGATTACCATCCACCTAAATTAACTATAATTTATTAGATAAATAAACTATATTAATTAAAATTAAAAATTTATTTATTAATTACCTTTTATTTTATTAGTTTAAAAAGTTACAAAAATTCAATTTACAAATAATGGAAAAATAAATTTAACATATTTATATATACATTATTCTTCTTACAAATTATATATTATATATATAATCTCACTATAAGTCGCAAAACATTGTTTCATATTATTTCCTTCTTAAATTAACAATAATAAAAACACTAATTTTTAATTTTATATTTTGAATTTTCTAATATAAAAGTTAATAACTTATTTTTTATAAAAATATTACTTTCTTTTATTATCAATTTTATTATCCTTTATCCTCTCATCATATTAAAAAATAAATAAAAGATAAAAATCATTCATTTTATTGCCTATCCAATATTTGGAATAAACACTCTAATAAAATAATCACAAGAGAATATAAAACACATTCTTTATACATTTAACAAAATGTTAAAAAAAGATTAACTAATAACCTCCCTGAAAAATGTTGTCCCTATTTATATGCTTGCCATTTGTCATTATACACTTTCAAAAACTACTAATAATATCTTGCCATTTTTCATTATACACTTCAAAAACTACTAATAATATCAAAATGTTTAGTAATAGTGATAGTATTTAAAGGGGTTATAAAAAAAAAACATATAAAATATATAAGCTGAAATAATTGAAAGGCTTGTTTAAAACATTTTATTAGTCCTTGGCCCTTCCGGGCTGCAGGGACTATAGTAATCGATTCGATTAGATAGCATTAGTTTGGCGTGATAATCAACAACTGTATTTTAACTTTAAACAAAGTTTCTTAACAGGACACAGAAACCAATACCATATTTTATAGTTTCTTATGCTTTTAACCAATCAAACACATCTTCATCTTATTTGGCCTCAAAACGAGGTATACATCCTGAAAAGTTAGGGTAAAATTGGCAGAAGTAGCCGTGATTAGAACAATTTCACAGGTTCATGAACTAATGCTATGTTTGCATTAGCATTAATCTCCTAACATTTAATGTTAACAAAACTAACAAAACTTATGTTAAACCATCGCTGCCCTGCCGTGTCAAAATTGCCCTGTCGTGTCAAACAATCCCTGCAGTGCCGTGTCAAAACCGTAATTTGCATGAAACCAACTGACTTGACTTGCCTGCTTTAAAATGATCTCTGTTTGTTATTCGTAGCCAAACGTGGAGAGTCTGTTCTGTAAGATCAAGTTGGGATCAAGCTGGAATCATGAGGCATGAGGCAGGTCAATCACCAGCCGTAAGATGAAGCAGCAGCAAAGTTCTGTGGCCTGCAAAGAACCCCCCTGCTTCTGTGGCCTGGAAACTCCATTCCTCACCGTCTCAACCTAAGATCTTCGACTGGGTTGCAGACCCTGCTGCGGGTGGAGACGCTGGTTCAACTACAGAATGCTTATTCTGTGCATATTCTCTGCATCTGGGCACAAAGCCTGCACAGGTAGAAGTAGTTGTCTCTCTGGTATACAAGGACCAGTTCTTCTTGAAACTCGCTGATCTTCGCTTCCTCCTTTGCTTCGCTCTGTCTTATCTTTGGAGGATCCGCCAATGTCTCTGCAACACCATTCCAAACCACAAATTCTAAAAATTGTTCCACTAACACTAGTAAATTTGCTCGAGATTTAGAGAACTTTCTATGAAACAGAGGTATTACGGTAATAACATTGATCAGAATTTAGATTTTTTTTTTGTGAAATAGATATCTTCAATAAATTTCCCATTTTCCAAATGAAATTGTATTTATATATTCCATGGAAATCTACTGTTTCTCCTGGATCGTTATTCCAGAGAGGCACTTTTCCTTATTGGAATACTATGGTACCGAGGATAAACGACGAAAAAATTAACAGACCCTCTTAACCAGAGGACTCAATTGACATGAAGAAATTTGCTATTTGCCGAACCTTTTTTAACACTTAAATTCCCAGACATTTAATCGGATGAAACATCTACTTGGTGAGTACCTGGGTAGTCTGTTCTTGGGCTGCTGCGCTTCTGTACGACATCTTCGAAAGTGCCAGCCCAGGCGTCTCTCTTGGTCAGGAAATCGGTTTGGAGATTGAATAACTTCTTAACTGTTGCAGCAATGGATGAATGCTCAAACTGAGACGATGGATATGGTCCGTTGGGCCCATGTACCACTGCAACAACAATTTTACCCTATAATAGCCAATTTTGTAAAAAGGAATCGAATTATGGATGAAAATTTAGATCAAGATCAAGAACAAATACTGACAGGAAAAAGAACAGAGTGGGAGTCGAAACCTGTTCCTTTGTCAATCCATGGTGAAATCATGATAGTGGGGACTCGAACCCCTAACCTGTCGAATTTGAAAAAGAAGGGGTCAGGGCCGACGATGTCGTCTGGGTTGGGCACACCACTGACAGGTGTGGGAACATGGTCAAAGAAACCACCGTGCTCGTCATAAGTTATGAGGAATAAGGTCTGATTCCATTGAGGACTGGACGTAGATCTATGGGAATCTGCAGTAATCCTTTCTGCAGCACCTTAAAATTACTCGACATTAGAGGGCCTCACGACCTGCCAGGCCATACGAGAGCAGAATGCAAGCTACGACGTTAACAATTTATCGCCTGGGACGGATCCCTTTTTTTAATTGTCTCTCATCTTGGATTACATCGATATAACCAGCTAAGAAAGCCATGACGGAGACTAGAATACATACATCGGTTGTTATTGTTTCTTCTATTTCTCTGTTACCTATAGAAACCTAATACAACCCATTTAAATACTGCCAACGATTTATCCATTCCGCCATTCTCTCTTGTGGATCTTAATAGGAGCACTCCTTCCCGGAAGAAGTTTGCAGCGCCTTCATCTTCTAGAACCATCCACATGTATAAGCCATTACAAAACTCTACCAGATAATCAGTACATAAATATCAATATTGCAATTGATCATTTCTGTGGAGATATGATTTAGGGTCAGCGACTTTAAAAATAAATGACAGTTGAGATATAATCTTTAGCAACAACACTTACCTGTTTGTTGCCCGATAGCTCAACAAGGGGGAGGTCGGGCAGAGACCCCTGATGTATAGAAGCGATCACCTTGTAGAGGTAAGCAGTTGGTAACAAAATTCGAAGGGACTTTGTACATGACGGGTGTATCGCTCTGTAGTTGAGCACAAAGGGGCGAGGACTGAGACTCGGTAGGTGGTGGTTGTTCCTGATCTAACCAGAGGTGATGATAAGTAGCATCAATGAAGGAAGCCGCAACGATTATGACAGAACCAGAGGCCATCAGAGCACCCACAACGTTTCCTTGCACGATCTGTCCCTGGCCGCCGGCTAACCGTATCGTGAGGCCGGACGCCGCTGGAGGAGCGGGCGGCAGCAGAAAACCTCCCGACAATGAAAGAATCTGGAAGCGACCTCGTAGAGACATGACTGCACCTGGTGCCAGAGGTTGGCGGAAGGTAACATTGCTCACGATTCCGCTGCCGCTTAAAACATAGATGCCCTGTTGCCTCCTACGGGCGTGCCCGACTACTAAACAACGATGCCTGGTTCAATTTGCAAATGAGACAGATGAAAGGAACCTTCATGTCCGGTAGGTACTTGTCACGGTTGTCCTGCGCCATGTTTC
Organism: Pinus taeda; assembly: GCA_000404065.3. NCBI lineage: Eukaryota > Viridiplantae > Streptophyta > Pinopsida > Pinales > Pinaceae > Pinus > Pinus taeda. Next base: position 79,860 of record APFE031498624.1, read on the forward strand.
GCTCATGCATTATGCTTGAGCTGGTGGTAATGTATAATTGGTCCGTTTTTACGCCACTTCGGGTTTGACTCAATCCTTGGTTTCATAAATGGCATCCTCGGCTTCGTATGCAGTGGACACCCTTTCTAATATCCAAATTAAATATTGATATATATTTACTTTATTATCAATGTCTTCTGGTATTCCAGTTCGGTAAACAGGGTTAGTATTAAATTTAAATATTGGCTCATCACTGTGCGGTAATTTTTTACAAGTACGGCTCATCGTTTAGTTACTAGTACAACCATTTTTCATATTCTATTATTTAGAAACATCTGCGAATAAATTTAGGAATAATTGCAATTAAGTTTAAGCATAAATAATATAGATCTTTGTGGTAGGTCAATGTAGAATCCTTATTGAATAACAGGTTAAATTATTTCATATTCGTTCACAATCGTGCGGCTCGGCTGTTGTTACCTTTGTGAGGGTCAACAACATACCTCGAGAAATATGGGGAGAGACTAACACAACGCGTGTCAGATCTCATGCTTTAAGCAGATGATCAGTGTTCTCAAGGATTCAGCCAACATGGCTAAGACTGTCGATGAAGCCCAATGGGCTCTTCCAATATGTCCAGGGCTTAAAATGGATTTGCAACTAATATTTATTTCCCTTGCAGCTTCGCTAAGACCGTGAGACTGTTAGAGTTTTCTACAGGGGAACGGGACACCTGAATGGCTCTTGTGCGGCTCGTCCTCGATGTTGTTGTGGAATTCAAGGCCCACATAAAGTTCAGGCAAGACTTTTTCTTCCACTAGCACCCAAAATTCCCTCTCCCTCTCCCAGGCTATCTTTGGAGCTTAGAGGTCAGTCCCCTTCTCCTCTGAGGCAGTGAAAGAGGTGGATAGACGTTCTCGAACTTGGTAGCTGGTCATCTTCTCCTCCATGGCGGTGAAAGAGGTGGATAGAGGTGATATAGAATTTTTGAACTTGAGCACCACTAGTTTGTCTAAGCTTTGTCTTTACCTCTGCAAGCAAAAGCTTCTCGTCAGCGCTTATGGAGCATAGAGAGCTTAGAGCATTAACTATGTCCTGGTATGTTCCGTCCTGATTCACAGTTACTGTATGTTGTGCAGGCTTTTCAACTTCCTGTCTGAGAACAATTCTCAAATACTTTTTGCGCAGCACTTCGACATCAACTGTATGTTGTGCAGGCTTTTCAACTTCCTGTCTGAGAACAGTTCTCAAATACTTTCTGCGCAGCACTTCGACATCAATGTAGATGCAGGAGCTCGCTTACAATTTGCATTGGCAGGGACTCGCTGCTTCGCAGCCCGTCTTGTTAAATATCAAATTTAATTTTAAATTAGATTCCATTAATAATTTTTTTCCACGAGTAGATACCCAAGATCTTATATTCAAACTTTTTTTGAATAATGTGCCAACAGTAAGCGCAACATTGTGTTCTCTGTATATGTGAGTAAAACTTATTAATCGAACTCTAATTTATTTTCTTTTAATTGTGTCTAGAAGTGCTCTATAGCCCAATATGAAAGAGATGTTATAATGTCTTATCTTATTATGTTATGTAAACATTTTGACTTCGTCAAATTGCATAATAAAAATAAAATATAATTTAAAAGATAAAATAAAATAAATTATTAATTAAAATATTTCGTATAGTCAAATTATAAAAAAATAAAATAATTATAATTATAATAATTAATATCCTAGAGAGCACCTCAATTGGTGATCGAAGTATGAGAAATCTATATCGAAACTAAGATAATTCAAGGTTCAAATCCCCGATCGTGTGACTTAGTTTATGGAGAGGAAGATAGGTCGTACATCCGCGAGGTTTACTAATAGTTATGTGTTCAAGCAGGTTGCTAGGTTCCTCTGGAATATATACTATAATATATATATATAATATATATATATATATATATATATATAATATATATATATATATATATATATATATATATATATATATATATATATATATATATCTATATATATAATAACAGCCTAGAATCCATCTTAACTCTCGATCTACGTATCGAGAAGGTTCAAATCCCTTGAGGTGCAAACTCTTTTAAAGTGATAAGAGATTTGATCCCTCTCGACACTTAGTAGATCTAGAGTTAATATAGATCTTGGTTGGTTGTATAGCGACCATAAATTTGTTGCATATTGAGCCCTTTTGCACTCGCCAACATCACTAATGATCTAATAACTATAAACTCAATGTAATTATTAGATCCAATGCCCAAAAATATCTTAAAATTATAGCAATGTCTCTCCTTCTTCAAACAAAAGCACATTATGAGCTAGTCATATGCCCCAAAGTATAAATATTGGAATGACTTCGAACTCCTTAATCTCAGACCTCTAGAACAATAATTGTAAGCAGTGTTCTATATTTTCCCAAACCAAACATTTCCAATATCATAAATTTTGTTAATTGCTTGACAAGTTAAAAGATAAAATATAGCTAAAAATAAGATGGTTTCTTCATAATTTTACATAAAATGCACTAACTAAGCCTTTACACCTATATCTTTTGAAGCACTTTTGAAGTCAATGCTATATTACTCAAAGCTAACTATAAGTGTGCTAGATTTTTATGGAACTCTTATCTCTCCTAGTTTAAGCCACCACCACTTTAAGCCTTACTTTTCCTTAAAAATCAAAGTAACATAACCCAATCAATCTATATAATTCTCCATCTTTATTGATTAACTAGCTCTATATAATTCCCCATCTTTATTAATTGACCAGCTCAAAGAGTCCACTTCCTTTTACAATAAATATGATTTTTTTCCAATTCTTCTAAATATAAATTCCACAATTTTAACAGATGTTCATGAAACCCAATGTGACTAACAACATCAACTATTTGATTTGAGTTCAACAAACCTTGACCATGTAAAAGTTAAATCATCTCCTCTTAAAAAAAGACAATTTTCTTACATCCTAATATAAGATGAAAACTTCCATCCAAACTAAAAATCAACCAATAATGAAGAATGGGAAAGGATAAGGATAAATCTATATTTTTTATGCTATTAAATAGTATTTTATCACTCCTAATCAATAAATAATTTATAATGATATATTTCTTCAAAATTATTGTTTTTATATGTTTTTAAAAATATTTCTTATAAAACATTCTTTTAATACTTTCATATTATCAACCTACTTTAACTAGAAAAACATCTAGCATAACAAGTGGCTGTTTGGATTATTTATAATTAAAAATTAGTTGTTTTCAAATTTTAATTATAAAATTATTTTTTTATTTTAAATTAATTAAAAATCTAAAAACCCAACATAAATTTTTAATTATTCAAACATTTACATTTTTTTGGAATTTATCATCTTGATAATTAAGAGATCCGGAATCTATCCTACGTTTATACTCAAACAATTCAATTCAACGATTTCCACATCATCCCAAAAAATCTAAACTACTTTTGTTGGAAGTACTGCAAGGAGACACGGAAATGAAAAAAAAAACTACATAAGCTATGCTTCATTAAATAAAATTGCAGATAATGCAATTGGAGTATGCTTCAAGAAACCACAAAAATCCTAAATTTGTATTTTGCACATGGCTAGAGATAAGACAGCAGGCCATTGATTTTTTTATTAAATTCAAAATGAATTTGAGGCAGAATCCATTTAAGCTTCATTTTCTATGTTTAGTTGATACCCATGTGCTCACTCCACAGACAGAATGGCCCAGTTACTGACAACTCTGAAATCCTCCCATGGAATCCATCCTTCAATCCCCTCACCCCTTGTGAGGTCTGTGCAGAAATTGGGTTCTAACTGTGTGGATTATGGCAAATTGTCCAGTTTTAGTGAAACAAGAAGCTCCTCGCACAAAATTGTATCTGCCTCTACTCGTCTTAGGTTGAAGGGACCAAGGAGAATCAGATGCTCTGCAAATAATACTGCTGCTGGGCAACAAGGGAATGTGATTGGGGCTGACGATGGTATGTATGTTTCAGAACCAAATTGAAGATGAACATGCTTCAGTTTGCTACGCTATTCATTCATGAATTTCTGGGCAGAACGTAGATTTCTGCACATACCCAGATTGTATATTGCAATTGTTTAGTGAGTATTTACCATTTCTCCCTCTTCTTATGAGTGTTAAAGGATCTAAATTCCTCTTTTCTGTTCATATGCAATTCAATCAACAGGGGAGGCACTGGAGAAGTATATTGAAGATGCTGGAGATAAGCTGGTAAGAGGCATGTGCATTCTTGTAAGTAGGAGGGTATGCTTATTTTCATTCGGTACTTAGCCCTGTGTTTACCATGGTTGCTACAGGTTGTTGTTGCTGTTTCAACTACTACTTGTGGACCTTGTAAACTTATCTTTCCAAAAGTGGTGAAAATGAGCACTGAATATCCGGATGTTTTATTTTATAAAATAGATGGAGACAAGAGCAGCAGCACTAGGGTAAGCTGTAGTACTTTTTTCTTCTGGTTCGGTCTGGGGGGCTACGTTGTCTCTTTTTTGTCCTTCTTCCTATTCTTTCCCCTTCATTTCTTTTTGAGCTGGGTCTCTACTTTGATTATACTGGTTAACATGTCTGGAAACACAATTATCTGGTAGTCTCAGAATTTCACCAAGAAAGTTTGACCTCTTTAAAGCTGATCTAAGCACACTAAGAATAAATTGTCTCTCTCAACCTTTTCCTCCTTTGTAGAAGCACCTGGATTACATCTCGTGTGTTGCAGTTGAATCTTCAAACTGGTCTTCTCAAACAGCCAAAAAAAATTCAACTTTCTTATTTGCTTGACCAATAGATTATGGCAAGATATCTCACACAAACAAGCTCACTTGTGACTTAAAACTCTTCCCATTCTAATACAGGCACTGAGTTATTGCCACAGGGTCTGGACTAGACCTTAATTGAATTACTCATTTTTTACTTTGACTTTGGTTTTATTTTAAACTTGCAAAGCTCAAGGCTCAAACCTGACTCCGTGCTTATCAGGCACCCAGTTCTCAATAGGAAACCATGTTTTCATTGTGGTTTGAGAGGTCTGCATCAGCTGATTAAGAATTTTTGACCATCATAGCTTAAGAATATCGGTCATGCTGACTTGGGGTGCTCTCAAAATAACTCTCCTTGAAAGGGATCTGACAAATCCACTTGAAGGGAAGAGGGTGTAAATGGTAAAAGCCCGTAAGTCTTCCTCTATTTGTCCTGAAGAGAGGGCGAGCCCTACCCATGAGGTTGTCTGCTCATTTCCTACATATTTCTGCCAAGAAAAATAAAAATCCCACTTGCTTATCTTTATCATTTAAAATCCCATATACATTGGTTTAAAATCATAAAATACCCTCACAAGGGCGACTTTTCTTTACTATGATCTTGTGAACATTAAGATTTTTCCAAATTTGTTCACTTGTGCGACAAAAATTTGCTTGGTAAATAAAATAGTCATGCTTGAATACTTTTTACTGGACCTCTAGTTCTCTGTTCATACACCAAGCTAACAAATATAGTGTGAAGATGGACAGGTGCATGTGTGCTCTCCATGTTTGATGGGAAAGAGGAAGTTTCCCATTCATGATGAATTGAGAATTTTGACTTAGAAATTCTGGAACCTTGAAGTATTAGTCTCCCATCAAAGTCTTATTGTGACATAAATATCCAACATATTAGACAACCCTTTCTGGAAATCTTTTCATTCTCTTATTTTTGTGAGACTGTCCTTTTGTTGCAGCCTTTGTCTGCTTTGCATTTTGTGCATCTAAGACTGCGGTATACTTTGGTCTTGAAACAACCTCTGAGCATAGAACCTAGGGAAATTGAGAAGGCTATTGTATAAAGTCTTATTCTTTAACAATAAACTTGTGACTTCAGTTAGTCATTCGGCTTTTGATCTTTTTGATTCATTGGTATATTTCAGGCATTGATGAGAAAATGGGGTGTGAGAGCAGTTCCAAATTTCAGATTTTTCAGAAATGGAAAACTTGTTCATCAACATTCTGGAGCAAAAGAGGCTGAGCTGCGTGCATACTTCTTATCTCATTATGCAAGTATTCAAAGTGTGACTTAGATAAAAAGAGTCCCGTGTATTTCTACTATTTGAAAATTGGAGCGCAGTTGTGTGCTTATACAATGGTACAACTTCGCATATAAATTCTGGTATTCAGACAGATGTAAATTAAGTCTCATTTTCCATAAGGTCAAATTCCAGCACCTCGAATATCTAGTGTAATTTTAGGGAGGTGATTATATTTGCTCCAGTAAATTTGATCTTCAATAAGGTCAAATTCCAGCACCTCGAATATCTAGTGTAATTTTAGGGAGGTGATTATATTTGCTTCAGTAAATTTGATCTTCAATAGCCTGTATATATGATAATATTATAAACAATATTTCCCCAACTGTCCATATAGTTTTTAATTCACAGGAAACGAGTTTTTAAGATACATATTTCAAGTAGTATGAATTTGATCATTTGGCCTGCATTGGTTCTGTTCGGTATATGCCCTCCTTGCCTTATTTTGTGTGAACTTAAAATTTATATCCAAATAAAAAATAGTTGCAATGCTTTTTCAGGCTGATTAAATGCTATACAAGATTCAAAAATTGTCCCTTTATAAACAACTGTCCTTGGAGAGAAGACATAAAACTGAGAATTCTGTAGGACAAGTCAAAATACTTGCTAACTGTCCTTAGAGAGAAGACATAAAACTGAGAATTCTGTAGGACAAGTCAAAATACTTGCTAAGGTAACTGCATTCTGGAAAGACAAATAGTGAGAACTGTCTTGCTACAAACTACAGGACAGTGTCCTCTCGTAGAGTTGTTACAGTTCTCATACTTATCATTCAACAAGTGCATTCATGTTTTTAATGCTACCTGAGGCAAATATACATTTAGAGTAACAAATGTCAAGGAATATTGAGAGCCATAACAATTCATTACGGTAAAGTGTCAAGATTCATCAACCAATCTATCAAGAATCAGCATTGCGCCATGATTATAGTTGAAACTCCATTTTGATCAGCTTGTAGTTGACTTTGTCAAAGCGGTCAGAGTCAAAGCATCTGTCTCCTCTTATCCTAACACCTAGCATACCCATCTATCCCAAACTTTTCTCCAACCTCATTATGGACTATCCAACCTCTGTAAGAAAACACAGAAAGTAATTGGTGTATTTTTCCAACATGGGTAAGTAGAACTCTACTGCTTTCTGTTGTAATTTCACTGCACCTTGGAAATGGGTTTGGAAGTGCAGTGTTGCAGTTTCACTGTACCATGGACATGGGTTCAAGGAGTGTTTCACTGGAATTTAACTTCTATTGCTACCATTCAAAATGATGGCTCTCTTCCATGGACTTCAATTGATATTATTTTCTCTTCAAGAATGATATTCTCTACTCCCTCAGGCCAGGCTAGATGTTGGTTTACAGGAGTTTCAGATCTCTTAGAGTTAGTGGGAATTCAGTTAGATCGTCTCCCTCCTTTCCGATATTCCTTGGATGTTTTTGGTCACCTTCTACCTACCAGACAAGAGTTGAACAAGATCATCAAGGAGGACATCTATAGGCAGTTCATCTAGGTCACTTTGGTCAATCCTCCGGAAGGGTTGCGCCCAAAGATGGTCTTCTACGCTGAGCACTTCTTGGAGTTGAGACACATGCTCATTATTCAACCCCAGTATACATTTCACACCACTGGATGCATGCTCTTCACATCCCTCTAGGCCAGTTCAGAGTAGGTTCTCATAGACTTCGGGTAGAGACGGACCACCAGATTGATAGACCAAACAGAATCTGTTAGGGATGTCATTTACAGAAAGTAGAGACCGAGGTGCACTTCATTTTTGAATGCCCTATCTACTACGAGATCTGAGGAAGGTTTCATTGCTTGTTCAGAGACTTTCAGACCCTCATAGACTTTTTCAGGTATCCCGATCAGAGATGTTTGGCCCTATATATGCAGGAGGCTCTCAGGTTCTGAGCGTATATTCTTCAACCTCCCATCAAACCAGACCCCAGACCCCACACAGAGGATCACGACGTTTTTCAGGGTACTACCTTCAGGCAGGGGCACAAAGAGAACGATTGATACCATTTCATAGCTAGACTTTAGACCAGTGAAGATCCGTGGCACCTCACCCCGCCACACAAGACCTCAGCAGCTAAACCGTCTCAGATCCGTCCCTGGGAGATGGACTAGGTCCTCCAAACCTCAGCAGTGCACAACTGCCCCCCGACAACGAGTTAGTGGGCAGTCCGCACCTCCCACTGACCCTTCATCAGGCCAGCGAACTTTGTGGAATTTTTCTCGGTGCTCTTCAGTCAACTTTGAATGTTAGGAGAGATGGGTCTGATCCTCTTTGTCAGAGCATTCCATACGTTGTATCTTTTATGTTCCTACATTGTACTTTTTATATTCATGCATCCTATTTTTTATAGGAGACCGTTTTGGTTCTTCCGCATTTTATAGACATTATTGTACTCAGCAGTGCCTTGGACCTACTTTGTGGTCATTAGTTAGACATAAATATAGTTATCTTATCTTATCTACCATGGAAATGAGTTCAAGGAGTGTTTCGCTGGTATTTAACTTCTATTGCTACCAGCTCTCTTCCATGGACATCAATTGATATTATTTTCCATTCTGGAATGATATTCTCCCTCGTGAATTAGGACAATGTTAATGTAAATCTACCGTCTCAGCATTGAAAAAGTGCTAAATCTGTTATCAGTAAACAACAAAGATTTATATCCATTATTGGTGGATTGGGTATGCCAAGCTGGGGTTGTTGAAGTTTGGTATCCACTCTCCTATAGCCTATTCAAGCTGTCTCCTATTGACAAAAGGATGCAGCTTCTCCCTTTGCCTAGTTGCTTAAACCTTAAGACATGTATTCTCAATGACTGATTATTCAGATTAATTATATGAGCTGGCCTAGTTCTGAAAATGTATAATACCGTATTGTATTATAGACCTGAAGTCTGCCACATATGATTGTCTTGACAGTCAGTGACTTGAGCTACATAATCTGGTTTTTTCCTCACCAGCTTTGCTTCCGTGTATCCCAAAGATCATGACAGAGAAAGTTCCTCTACAGAGTTTTGTAGTTGGTATTCTGTTCATCCAACCCTCCATGCCAGAATCTACACGTGTCTAGCGATAAAAGCCAAAAGCTGTGAGTCACATTATTGTCGTTCTGCTCAGAAATCGACAGGTTGGGATCCACCTTTTCATCCACCTTTCTGTTGCTTTAGCCGAGTAAATTGCTTCTATAACCGCCAGCACATAACACTTAGACCTTCCATACACTAAATCCTATTCTAGTTGGTTGTAGATTTATGCTGCTTAATTCTATTTTAATTCTGAAGTCCCTTCTATTTGGGAACCATTAGATTGTAAATTTTAATTTATTTTATTAAAATATCAGTGTTTACAGGTAGCCCAACTTGGTCAAAAAGATTGTAAAAAAATATAAGTGAGCATTTGGAAAAAAGGGAACATTTCAAAATTGCTGAAGCCACTTTAGCAACCAGAGGAGAAGACCCAAAAAAAACAAAAAAACATAGAGAACACCCGGCAAGAATAGGTGAAAAAACAAAAACAAAAAAACCAGAGAAGAGAACAAATATTATGGAGAGGATACTTAATAAAAAACATAGAGAGAATACTAAGCATTATGGAGAGGGAAAAAAGCCTTTAGAGAACACCAAGCCTTGTGAAATTATAATAAAAATAATTCAGATGACAAGGTATATAGTTTTTATAATTTTATTATGAAATCATAAATATAAAATGGACCATGACACAACATAAGTTTTCAATTAAGAACATAACTTTTCTGAAGTGTGAGAAGAAGTTTTCCTAATATTCAGGGTGAGAAGAAATTATGGACCATGACACAATATAAGTTTTCAATTAAGAACATAACTTTCCTGAAGTGTGAGAAGAAGTTTTCCTAATATTCAGGGTGAGAAGAAATTTGGTGAGGAAGAAGCTTTCCTAACATCCAGGGCGAGAAGAAATTCAGTGAGAAGAATTTCGTGATGAAAAGAACATAAGTTTTCAATTAAGAACATAACTTTCCTCAAGTGTGAGAACAAACTTTCCTAACATCCAGGGTGAGAAGAAATTCGGCGAGGAAGAAGCTTTCCTAACGTGAGAAGAATTTCGTTATGAGTTGTAGTAATTTTATTTATAGATTCTTACTAGTTGAGAAGAAGTTTTCTTTAACATTTAGGGTGAGAAGAAATTCTTAATGAGATGTAGTAATTTTATTCATAGATTCTTACTAGTTAGGTTTAGAAGTGCTCTCCAATTTTATATGGTAAAGATGTTGTAATGTCTTGTATAACATTTTGACCCTGTCAAAATAAAATGAAATTAAAAAAACTAACATAAAAATAATAATATATTTATTTATAGTCATATTTAAATAAGTTTAGATGTATTTTAATTTCAGATCTACCCAGCACCAAGAACCACAGATCTACTAGCACCAAGAGGGATTCTTCTCAGCCCTTACCAGCATCAAGAGGGATTCTTCTCGGCCCTTACCAGCACCAAGAGGGATCCTTCTCAGTGCTTAGTAGATTCCGAATTAAGATGGATTTAGGTTAGAGTAGATTGGTACATTTTTTTAAGATAACGTTTAAGATATAAAAGATTGAACAAATATAATTGGGCATTTAGTGAAGATGAAAGCTACTAATAAATTTTGATAGGCTAAATTAATGTTTTTTTTACTCTGGGTCTCCATCTCTGGCTTGCTATTCAAAATGGCAAGCTTAGCCACTAGGTCTTCAGAAAGCAGACACACACTGACAGATATCTTCATTCAAACTCCCACCACCATCTGAAGCAAAAAGTTGGTGTCATCAAAACCCTAGCCACCAGAGCCTCTAGAATCTCTGACCGTGAACATTCAGAGGAATAACTTAACCATCTCCATGAAGTCTTTGTAAACAATGGCTATCAAAAACACATTATCCATAAAATAATTAAAGATTCCATAACCAATAAACAAAAAAGAAAATCTCTTGAAAACCCTAGAATCTCCTTACCCTATATTAAAGGAACCACAGAGAAAATTGCTAGAGTTCTCGCCAAGCATAACATTATGGTTGCATTCACGCCCCCTAACACCCTAAAAAACATGCTTGAGTCTGCTAAGGACTTAATAGACCCAAAAAATCACAAAGGAGTATACTCGATTCCCTGTTCTTGCGGTAAAGTTTATATAGGTGAAACAGGGAGATCCTTTGGAATAAGATTAAAAGAACGCATTAATGATATTACAAGAAATAGGTCGGAAAAATCAGGTCTAGCAGAGCATGCATGTTTCTCCTCACACTATATCTGTATGGAACAAGCAAAATTAGTCAACAAGGAAGACCATTATTTAAAAAGAAGGGTGAAAGAAGCAATTGAAATTGAGAAATCCTCCAATAACATGAATAGGGATGACGGTCTTAAATTAAGTAGCACCTGAAAACCCTTATTAAATAAAATGAAAAAGCATTAAATTAATCTAATACTCCCTCTTAACAACATTTGACAAGTCAAAAAAAATTACTTCAATTCAAACTAATTCATAACAAGTAACTCATTTATACAACATATCATATAATAAATAAAAAAAATTAATATATCTTAATAATGATAATAAAATAATAATAACAATAATATAATATATATATGATAATAATAATTAAAAATAATAAATAAACAAAAAATATAAATAATAATTAAAATAATAATAATAAAATAATATAATAAATAAATACAATTAAATATAAAATAAAATAATACAAATAAATAAATTAACACATAAAATAATATAATATATATAACAAACAAATACGTTCAGATATATTCAATCATTAAAACCTAAAATTTAAAATCATAATAATAATATTAATAATATTAATTAAATATTAACTAAAATTAATTAAATAATTTAACATATATATATATAATTAATTAAAATTAATCAATTAATTATTATGAATCAATCAAGCCGACATTATAAACAAAAAGATATCAAATATCTTTCTAAACAACTATTAATTGCTCCATAATTTTCACGACTCTCTCTTCTCAAAATACAGATCTTATTGCCCTAATGATGAACTCACCTAGCTAGTCCAAAACGTTGGTTTCATAAATTGTTCACAGGTTTTTCCACTAGCATAAAATTATGCCAGCCTGTATGGAATCTCTCTTTAACAACTAGATGATTTGTTTTCCTTTATCAATATGTATGGTCCTTGTCAAGAAAAAAATTGGTTTTGGTACAATTTTTTGTCATTTCTTTTAGCAAGAGGTCGAATTTGATTGTGGGATGAGACTTTAATTTCTCTCTTATGGTTGTTGAGATCTGGGGATTAGGGGCTCGACCAAACACTTTGTCTAATTACTTTCTACATAAGCTGAGTACCTCAAACCTTATTGATATTGAGCCTATTAAGCTCTCGGCTACCTGGGGAAATAGAAGAGTGAGGGAGGAAAAGGTGGAAAAAAGGATGGATCATTTTTTAATTTCGAAGGATCTATGTGGTTCCTTCCTTTAATCAAACAATAGGTTAGTAGTGGGGGTGAATTTGATCACTCCCTTATCTTGATGGAGATCAGGAATGGAGGCATCAAACTAGTGGGCCCTTTTAAGATGAACTCTAATGGCTTCAAGATGAGGAATTTATAGAATTGATTAAAGAAAATTGGAATAATCTTGGAGTTGGAGTAGATGCCTCTACCTCAGCAAAATTTATAGCAAGCCTAAATAAACTGATTAAATATTGGGATGTGTAGAGGTTGAAAAAGAGGAGTAGGATTTGTAGGAGGTGGAGAATCAGCTGCAAGAAATGGCCATGATAGGAGGGGAAGGTTTTAAAATGTTTCAGATAGAAGGAGAGTTTTTAGACTAGAAGGAAGGAGGAAAGCTAGCAGCTAGTGTAACAGCCCTAGTGAAAACTCCATGTAATAAAGTTAAAAAAATAATAATAACCATGGTTGATGGGACACTTATTCCAAGCTGAATGTTGGGCAAGACATCCTAGTAGGTGTTCATTTCGTCTATTATGGTAAAGGAAATCACTGAGGCTTAAGGCAAAATGGCATTTTTGACACCATTATATATGAAAAATAATGGATATTAGGAGAAAATGAAGGGGAAAAGTTACAAGTTGCATATGAGGAGGAAATTGAAGGAAAATAATAGAAAATGAAGAAAATAGAGGCCAAATTGATAAAAAGGCTTCTTAGGATCAGTTGGTACCTTTTGTCAATTCAATTTTGGAACTCTCTCATTTTTCTCTCTCTCTCTCTCACTCTTAGACACTTAGAGTTTTCTTGGAGCACTTCGGCATTGGATGAAGAAAGGCAAAGAAGGTAAGAAAAAGGAAGGAGCAAGCAAAGAAGAGTAAGATCAAGCAGCTACAACAGGATTCTTTGTAGGTATTGATTTGCATGTGTAATTTCCTTGCTATATTTTGCATGCATGGTATTGCATGTGGTTGTTTTCTGTCATGGCATGGGTTTTGCTAGGTGTGATAGTGTTTTCAGCCTAGCCTTGCCATTTTCGGATAGCCTTGATGAGATGGGTTCTCATACTTCGATTGAGTTGGATTGTCAGATCGATTCGAATCTGAGTGGGGTGGATCTCTGAAATGACAAACACATGGCATAGTGGTCCCTAATCGGACGGTGGATCATGGTAAATCCACTGGCGTAATAACCCCTGAGCCAGACTGTGGGTTGCGGTAAATCCAGGATTGTGTGCCTCAATGGGCTTAAGAATCCTTGTCGATTAATGGCGCGATATACAGTAAAACTGAGAGGTGGATTTCTCTCTGTTGGGCCTAGTAGTCCCGGGATGGGATGTATAGTAAATCCTAGAGAGTGGATCTTGATGTAGGGCCTAATGATCCCTAGATTGGACTGTGGGTTACGTTAAATCCTGAGAGACTAGGAGGCACTCAAATTCCTCACAGTGTGGGTGGAGAACTCTGGCAACATCCATGTTTGTTTGGTTATTTTGGTTTGTTATGAGGCCCACATTCATGCTTGGAATATGGCATGGGGGTGATTGGCTGAAGAGAGATTTGGCTCAATTAATCTATGGTGGGGTGAAACGTGGTAGTTCCATCCCCAATTGGTTTCTGCATTCATTAATGAGAAATTCATTCCCTTGGTTTTTCATGTGTAAATGCACTGACATATATGTGGATTTTGTGGCTGATTTTTTCATGGTATTTCTATTGTTATTATTTTGGTTATGTATATGTTTTATGAAAATAGTTATGTATGGCTCTCATCGTGTCTCCACTTGTAAATGAATGAACAATGTATCTATGACCTAATAGATGATAATGCAACAAATTATATGAGGGAATAATGCTTCATAGAAATTCTCAGATAAGTATGAGACCCCTATGCTTAAATATTTTGTTTACCCCTGTAGATTATATATTTGTAACATGTTTGACAAAATTCTTGTCATGGCTAGTAGAGGTCTAGTTAAGGGCTTGTTTAAGTACTTGCATTTGCATCATTGTTTTCTTGTTATCTTTATGTTTTGAAGGTGTCTTTCAATTCTGGGCAATGACCTGGGCTCTGGGCTTGAAAAAGTGGCTCAAATCCTGGGGACAATGGCATAGCACTGAGAAAAATAGTCCTTGTACATTGACATGCCTTGTCATGAGAGCTTCCAGAGCATCCTGGACGTTGTCAGGCCCATAGCATGGAAGCGTCCATAGGTCAAGTGGCCTAGAACCTCAGTGGGACCCAAGGGTTGGTTACGAGAAGTATTGGTATGGTTCTTATGGGTCCTGTAGATGATGTGGAAGGTTTGTATGATGTGTTTCCATCAATTCCATTTCCTTAAGGTCACCTAGGAGGTTGAATCCAATCATAGTAGCCTCTCATCACATGTTTACCCTAGTTGGCCGATTACTTGAGTAGATGTGGGAGGAGGGTGTTACAAAGTGGTATTAGAGCATGGTTCACCCCTTAGACTGGATCGGTGGTGTGTGTTGGCCATGCATTCATGTCATTTTCACGTGTGTTAATCATTCTTGTGGTCTATATGCTTGTTGCATATGCATGGTGTCAATCATGGTTGTAGTGCTTTTGCCATGTGAAAGAGGATGTTGTTGTATGAAGTATGTCACAATGAGTGTGTGATTGGTTACATGTTGTTATATGTTGCTTACATGTATCATCTTGTATGCTTGGTTACATGTTGCTACCTATTGCTATAAGTATTATCCGCTTATGCTTGATTATATGTGTTTATGGGTTTGTGTTCTCCATGTTTATGCTAATGTGTTTCCTGCATGTATGTTGGTGTATTGTCTATGTTTATGATTGTGTATTGTCCACATACACTGGTATGGTTGATGTCGTCATACATGAGGTCCTAGTATGTGTATTGATATGATCATGCAGTGATGATTGGACTCTAGCTAGAATGATGTTATGTGTTGGTGCACTTAGTTGTTATATGTTTATATGTTGTTATGATTATGTTTATACATGTATCACACTGATTTGGATGATCTTGCAGATGAGGTATCCTCCCCAAATTATACTAAGATATGTTGGTTTATTATGATTTGGTTTATCTAACATATTATGCCTTGCAAGAGAAAGATCAAAATGAATAGCAAGATGGTAGACTACAAAGATTCTCCCTATGAATTAGATGAGCAGCGTGGTGGGCACTCCTCTGATTTGGAAAACACATTGAGAAGCTTGAATGAAGAAATAAGGAGTTGTAAGGCAGACAATGGTAGGATCATAAAGGCATAAGAGAAACAAGCATAGGTTAGTGCGATACTCCTTCAAAGTTTGTCAAATTTTCAACGAAAAAAGCCACTTCGGATAAGCCATGGATAGGAGGACAGAACTAATGGGGCATATGGTAGTAGGTCTCCTGGTAGACACCGATCAGATAACGCTGCACGGTGAGAGATGGTAGGTTTTTGGACACTCTGGATAGGAGGGGTGATGAGTACAAGTACTATTCTAGTTTTAGTTTGGATAGGTATCATGATCGTCTTTGTTATCATCCGTACAAGAGGAGTGATAGGGGATACTTGCCAGATGAATTTAACAAAGAAAAGCCACCTACTTTTGATGGAGATGTGAAGAATCCAGAAGATGTAGAGGCTTGGATACTTGGGATGAACAAATTCTTTGATTTGCATGAGTATGCAGATAAAATGAAGGCCAGAATTGCTATCTTCAGCCTTAAAGGTAAAGCAAACATTTGGTGAGAAGACGTGAAGTAGGCTAGAGACATCAAGACAGAGGACTTGAGTTGGCATAAGTTCAAGAGTCTTTTCAGGAAGAAATACTTGTCAGGGAGGTATTAAGACAGCAAGGCCAAAGAATTTTATGAGCTAAAGATGGGGTCAATGACAGATGAAGAGTACATGACCAAGTCTTTGGAGCTACTGAGATATGTACTATATCTTCAATATGAGAAGGTTAAAGTTTAGTGATTTGTTAGTGGTTTTCTGATCTGAATTTGAAACTACTTGAAAAAGGTTTGCAAGGTATTCAATTCAGTATTAAACATGTTTAAAGCATTCCCATGTCTTGCAGTAAAGAAACAAATGAAGTTTTCAACTGTTCATAATCCATTCAAGCATAGCAGAAATATTTCCTTTGACTGTTTAACACATCAAAATGAATTTGTTCTTCAAAATAAATCAACCACAGATGCAAAAGAAGTTGATGAAGCAGTTCACCCCCCCTGGGCTACGTCTGCTGGGTCCAAGGCTCCCAAATGGGTCAGCCCTCGTTTTGATTAAATGCTCAAAATGAAATTACAGCTGATTAGAAGTCTCTACAGGTGAAATGGACTGTAAAATTGGATTCAGAACACATGAATCCTTCAGGATTGACTACTGGTTCACCTCCAATGGATACCTGCAACCTGAAACAGTTCTCACAATATTGGACTCTAGTGGCTCCTAGAACTTTCACGGCTCCAAAACCTGTGCAAATAACCTCTGATAGCAAAAAGACCTATGCCAATGGCTTCAGAACGTCCAAAATACCCAAAAAAAAAATAAAAATAAAATAAAATAAATAAAAAAAAAAATAAATAAATAATTAAATAAATAAATAAAATAATAAAATAAAAAAATAAAAATAAAATAAAAATTCATCCAAAACTGCACTTCTAGCCAAAATTAATGGCCATTTAATGAAAACTGCCAGTTTCCCCTAAAATGACTCCAGCTAACTTTAGTGGAGCTCCGCCAAATCTGGACGCCCGCCAAATTTGGCGCCACCGCCAAAATTCCCGCCAATCACGCCTTAACCGCCGGCTCAATTTATGCATGTGACCACGTTGCAGTTGCTTGGCGGTTAGCATCGGATTTCGTGCCTGGTTCTATGCTGGCCCTTGGTTCTGGGCGCGTGGTCATATGAATGGGAGGGTTGGCCCCCCAACCTTTACCGCTCGCCGATATTTGAATTTTAAATACAAATTTTTCCGTTCATATTACAAAGCTCATGGTTGTGGTGTAACGGTAAAACATTGGCGTAGAGCTGATAGGTCGTGGGTTCAAACCACGAATGACCAAACCAAATTTTTAAAAACGTATGTGCCTTCGTTGATGTCACCCTGGGCCACGTGGCGGCCTCTGGGCCTGCCACGTGGCAAATTATGATTGGTTGTTCAGATGGAATATTCCTTGGAATATTCCCAGGGATATTCTACGGAATATTCTACAGAATATTCTTTTTTAATTTTTTTTTGAAAATTCAAAAATCAAGGGTCATTGGGCAATTTTGTTTTTGCCATAACTTTCACATACGGCGACCATTTTTCGAACCGTTTGTGGTGCCGGAATCGGGAGGACGAGCTTTATCCGGTTGTTCAAGTTCAAGCCAATTTTGAGCACTTTCAATTTTGAGCATTTTTCGACACTTGGGACATGAGCCCCTGATCACGCCTCCCCATTGGAAAGCTTTTGGACCCCAAAAGCCTTCAACTACCTGTTAAAGAGGTGAGGGTACAGCGCCCTCACTCTGTCCACTTCCATCCACTTTGCCTTGTTCGGTTTGCTACCTTTGAAACCAACCCGAACATAATCTACATTGCCCCTCCTTCAAGTGCGTGTCCTTCTGTCAAGGATTGTATCTTCTTTCAGCTCATCTAAATATTCTGCCGAGAAATCTTCTATAGATGGCAGCTGAACAGCGCTTTCATGATCAACAATCAAAGGAGGTTCATACAAACGTAAGTTCTCCACATTAACAACATAATACATTTGCATGTAGGAAGGCAAATCTAATTGAAAAGCATTAT
>APFE031498624.1:101583-135124 GCA_000404065.3 Pinus taeda
TTCTTTATCTCAGTATTCTCCATAATAGACATGCGGTACATGCCTATGTTTGGAAGAGGACAATCTGGATGCAAGTGGATTTCATGCTGAATCTCCCTCTTAGGAGGCAAACCTGTTGGCTCCTGAAACATCTCATGATATACATCAACTACATCATACAGATCTGATTTAAGTTTTGGATCACAATTGTCAAATGACTCATGATTCACATCAACCTTGGGCTTAATCATTAGAAGAACAAAATTCTTACTTGAATTGACCAGCCTTTTTACCTGTCCTGCATTCACCATCGCTATACTTGTCTTCTTGCGATGAGCTCTAACAATGAACTCCTTGCCATCTTTGAAAAGATGATATTTGTTTTCATGGCGATGGAAGATAGCTTTCCTATCAAACAAGTAAGGACTTCCCAAAACAATTCCTGCTATATCAAAAGGTACCACATCAAGTTCAACTGTATCAATAAAATGTGCAGTAATTGCAAAGCACAATGTGCACTTCCTTGTAACTTGTAAATTTGCATCCTTGCAAATCCATCCAAGTGGATATGGCTTCGGATGTGGAACGGTCTCAAGTTTAAGCTGCTTGACCAAGTCTTCTGATATGAGGTTTGCTTGTGACCCACTATCAAAAAGTGTGTCAATCTTAGTATGTTTTGAAATCACCCTCACATGAAACAATTCAATTCTTTCTTCCTCATTAGGAGCTTGTACATGACAGTTTGAGGTACTAGTGCTGGCTTGATTTTCCATTTCTTTTCCCTTCAAGTTTTTCAATCCCATGGCTGTAATTTTAGTTTCATCACCTGAATCATCCCCTAAATCTTGTGGAGTAGATGTAGTGGCAGCAGTTTTCTGTTTCCCTTTGGATTTGTTAAACTGAGGTTTTTTCTCAGGATGTAATTTCCAACAGTTTTTCTCCTCATGGCCTGGTTTAGAACGGTGTTTACAGATCACTTTCTCACTCTCCTGTTTGACAGATGCAGTCTTTTTGCCCTTTCTCTTGGACGTTTTCTCTTTGTTTTTCCCCTTAGTGGGCTTGTTTCTACCCTCTTCAAAAGTGTTTTTTCCCCTTGCCTCTAAATGGGTAGCTTGGACACAAACCTCATCCAAACTAGTAGGGTTAAACATCAAGATGGTGTGTCTAAGGTAGCTATGCAAGCCACCGATATACTTCAGCAAAGTGTCCTGGGTCTGTAAATCTACCCCTAACAAGAGAGCTCTTCTCTTGAATTCTTGGGTGTAGTCTTGGACATTCTGACCCTTAAGTTGTCTGAAATTTTGCCAGTTCATAATGGCTTTCTGCATGTGAGCAAGAGGATAAAATTGTTTTTTAATGGCTAACAGAAAGTCAGTCCATGTTAAGGTAACCTTACCAAATTTCTTGATCTCCTCTTTGGTCTTGGCCTCCCACCAGACCAATGCTGCTCCATCCATTCTCAAAGAAGCCAACTGAATCTTTGTGGCATCATCATGCATGTTCTGGATCCTCAAGTAAACCTCCAACTGTCTAATCCAGTTGTCAAGATTTTCTGCATTCACTTCACCATTAAGCATAAGCAATTCGAATTTTACATCAAGCTTCAAAAAATGACTTTTTCCAGAGGACCTATGTTTATGCACAGAAGAAGAAGACGAGGATGAAGAGGAAGGAGGTGACGATGGGGGTGGTGGATCATCATTACCTCCATGTCCTTTCTTGGAATGATCATCATCCTTCTTACCTCCTGAAGAACCCTCTCCTTCAAGTGGATTTTTGGACCCTTCTCCAGCCAATTTCTCATTTCTTTCTTGGTACAATACCCTCACCTTTTCAATAAGGTCCAAGAAAGCCTTTCTGAAGACTCTTTCTTCTTCTCTTGAATCCATGTCTTGAGGAATTTCTCCTCCATGTTCAGACATTCTTGAAGCTTCTGCTGAGACTCTTGAGGGTGAAATTGAAGGTGAAGGTGATGGCTCTCTAGCCTTCCTCCTTGACTGAGGATTCTCTCGTTCTCTAGTCAACTGTCCTTCCCCTCTTTTAAGTTTCAACCTAGTAAGCATCAATACTTGCAAGACAGTTAGAAGATCTTTTCACAAAAACAATCAAAAGACAACTACACCAGAGATTGACTGAAAGAGCATTTATCTACTTTGCAATTGTATAACAAGAGCATTTCGAAGGCTTCCTGGCTCGTTTCAGGCTCTGTCTATAGCTTATTTGACTGCTTTTGACACAAAGAAACAACAACATAGCTCTGATACCAACTTGATCTGAATTTGAAACTACTTGAAAAAGGTTTGCAAGGTATTCAATTCAGTGTTAAACATGTTTAAAACATTCCCATGTCTTGCAGTAAAGAAACAAATGAAGTTTTTAGCTGTTCATAATCCATTCAAGCATAGAAAAAATATTTCCTTTGACTGTTTAACACATCAAAATGAATTTGTTCTACAAAATAAATCAACCAAGATGAAAAAGAAGTTGATAAAGCAGTTCACCCCTCCTGGGCTACGTCTGTTGGGTCCAAGGCTCCCAAATGGGTCAGCCCTCGTTTTGATTAAATACTCAAAATGAAATTACAGCTAATTAGAAGTCTCTACAGGTGAAATGGACTGTAAAATCAGATTCAGAACATATGAATCCTTCAGGATTGACTACTGGTTCACCTCCAATGGATACTTGCAACCTGAAACAGTTCTCACAATACTGGACCCTGGTGGCTCCTAGAACTTTCACGGCTCCAAAACCTATGCAAATTACCTCTGATGGAAAAAAGACCTGTGCCAATGGCTTCAAAACGTCCAAAATACCCAAAATCAAAAAAACATTCGTCCAAAACCGCCTTTCCTAGCCAAAGTTATGGCCATTTAATGAAAACTGCCAGTTTCCCCTAAAATGACTCCAGCTAACTTTAGTGGAGCTCCGCCAAATCTGGACGCCCGCCAAATTTGGCGCCACCGCCAAAATTCCCGCCAATCACGCCTTAACCGCCAGCTCAATTTATTCATGTGACCACGTTGCAGTTTCTTGGCGGTTAGCATCGGATTTCGTGCCTAGTTCTATGCTGGCCCTTGGTTCTGGGCGCGTGGTCATATGAATGGGAGGGCTGGCCCCCCAACCTTTACCACCCGCCGATATTTGAATTTTAAATACAAATTTTTCCGTTCATATTACAAAGCTCATTCATATTACAAAGCTCATGGTTGTGGTGTAACGGTAAAACATTGGCGTAGAGCTGATAGGTCGTGGGTTCAAACCACGAATGACCAAACCAAATTTTTAAAAACGTATGTGCCTTCGCTGATGTCACCCTGGGCCACGTGGTGGCCTCCGGGCCTGCCACGTGGCAACTTATGATTGGTTGTTCATATGGAATATTCCTTGGAATATTCCCAAGAATATTCTAAAGAATATTCTATGGAATATTCTACAGAATATTCTTTTTTAATTTTTTTTTGAAAATTCAAAAATCAAGGGTCATTGGGCAATTTTGTTTTTGCCATAACTTTCACATACGGCGACCATTTTTTGAACCGTTTGTGGCGCCGGAATCGGGAGGACGAGCTATATCCGGTCGTTTAGGTTCAAGCCAATTTTGAGCACTTTCAATTTTGAGCATTTTTCGACACTTGGGACATGAGCCCCTGATCATTTTCCATTAACATTTAGGGATCAGATTGAGTATGATGAGCCTCAGTCATTTGAGAAAGTCATTGGGAAATTGAAGCATGTCTATGGACATCCAAAGCGTAAGAATGAATCTCAACAAGGATGGAATGGGAAAGACAAAGGTAAAGGTAAATGGCAGCCTAAGAGAGGAAGGCTTCAAAATGCACGGGAGAAAAAAAATGTGGCACCTTAAAAGAAGTTTAATGCAGCTAGATAGGGACATGGATCACAGCGACAACATAGAGATAATAATATTGGACGATTGGAGTGTGGACATGTGGTGAGGAACTCCTTAGGAGAGATTGTCCACAGAATCAAGGTGGTAAGCTTAAGATATACAGTGCGCAGGAGGTGCAAACTGTTGGGGATGTGGGGCAGAGTATTCCTCGTATTTATGCAGCCATGGAAAACAGACAGGCAGAGCACCATGCATCTAACATTGATATGGACGGTAAGCTTTGATATCAAGTTATTTTTATTTTTATTGACCCTGGATCTAATTATAAGCTATGTTAATCCTGACTTGGTGGATAAATGTGGTTTAAGTAAGGAATTGCATGCAAAATCTTGGTTAGTGTAGTTGGCTACAGGTATAAAGAAGCAAGTTCATCATTAGGTAAGAGCTAGTGCATTTGATCTAAATGGTATGCCTACCGCAACACATTTGAATTATTGTTGGGATCATATAGTGTGTTGTTGGGCATGTATTGGTTATACCTTCATAGAACCAAGGTGGATTTTTATGATAAAACCATTGAGTGTGTAGATGACAATGGGGAACCAAGAGTCTTGTAGGGAAAGAAGAAAGCCACATCAGTTAGGATGATGACATCTATGCAAGCAAAGCGCAGTCATAGGAAAGGGTGTGTGTTATTCGTAGTGCACATTTATAGTGACAAAGGTAAGGAGGTTGAGGATGCAGATGTTTTGAGAAAGTACCCAGTTCTATAACAATTTCAGGATGTATTTCCTAAGGACATTTCAAAGTTTCCACCTCATAGGGAGGTAGACTTTTCTATTGAGTTAGTGTCAGGGGCAGCTTCAACATCAAAAGCACCTTATAGGATGAGCACACCTGAGTTGGTGGAGTTGAAGTTGCAGTTGAAGGAAATGTTGGAAAATTGATACATTAGGCCAATTGTATCACCTTGGGGCACACTGGTATTGTTTGTGAAGAAGAAGGATGGTACTCTCAGATTGTCCATTGATTATAGACGTTGAACAAAGTGACCATCAAGAACGAGTACCCATTACCGAGGATTGATGACTTTTTCAATCAGTTGAAGGGAGCAGTAGTGTTCTCAAAGATTAATTTGAGATCCTGATACCACTAGGTACGCATCAAAGAGGAGGACATTTACAAGACAACTTTCTGAATTAGGTATGGGCATTATGGGTTTTTTGTAGTTTCGTTTGATTTGATTAATGCTCTAGCTACATTTATGTGTTTGATGAACAATGTGTTGTGTCCTTATTTGGACAATTTTTTTATTATGTTCATTGATGACATAATAGTATATTCTAAAAATGAGGAAGAGCATGTTGAGCATTTACCAGTAGTGTTGAGGTTGTTGAGAGAGCATCAGTTGTATGTTAAGCTTAGCAAGTGCAGTTTCTTTCAAACTGAGGTACATTACTTGGGACATGTTGTCTCCAAGGAGGGCATTGCAGTAGATCCAGCAAAGATAAGGGCCATCATGGAGTGGGTAGCTCCTAGGAATGTAGATGAGGTGAGATCTTTCATGGGGTTGGCAGCTTTTACAAGAGGTTCATGAGGAATTTCTCATGGCTTACTTACCCTATTACATCATTGCAGAGGAAATATAAGAATTTTCAATGGACACAGGAGTGTGAGGCCATTTTTGAGCATCTTAAGCAGTTGTTGACACATGCTCCAGTGTTAAAGATTGCATATCCAGACAAGAAGTTTGTAGTATGCACAGATGCTTGAAAGAGAGGACTTGGTGGGTTCCTTATGCAGAATGGACAGGTGGTACGCTATGTGTGAAAATTTGTAATCCTTAAGGAACCGCTACTGCAGCAAATATGAATCTACTTCACCTACTTGATTTTAATTACATTCATCAAGCTATTCTTCTGAATACTGAAGAAAATTACTTCTACAACCTACACTACTTAAATTTGATTTTCATGAAGCAAGGAAATTGAGCAAAGAACAAGATACATAGGACACAGTTATTTTTGGACAAAATAGTCTTCAGAAAAACCCAATGCAGGAAAACCGATGCAACAACTCTAAGGGTTTATTATTATGCACGATAAAATTCTGAATACAAATCTACAATGCTTCAACTAAAAATCCTTTACAGAGAAAATATCAAACAAAAGACTGGTGAAATAATCTCACTCTGTCACTGGAGAATCAGTGACTGATCCTCAGCTATGAGAGGCTCAACATCACCTTCTGATGGCCTCTGCATCAAACTGCGTCACCTTGGGCAGATTCTCCATCACCCCTCCTGGGTATTATGCTGCCTCTCTGCTCTGGACCTTCTGTTGGCTGAGAATTCGACTTTATTGCCTCTAGTCGCACACCCTGGCTTTCGGCACCTGAACTTTGAATTCCCTCTGCAAAAACTCGACTTCCCCTCACTGACTGCGATGCCTCTGCGTCAACCCTCATCTAGACATATTTTTTCCTTTCTCTGCCTTGTATTCTCCGGAAAGTCCTTCTCCTCGATTATCACTGCCCCTCTACTGCAAGATCTCCCCAATAGATTTTCCTCCTGAGAAATTCTCACCTCAAAAAATAAATTTCCTCAATCTCTTTATGTGTCTCTAAATGAACCCCAAGCCGCCTTCTTATACTTTTCCTGTTGAGACTTCAACAATCAAGATTAAGTCTCTAATCAACAACTAAGTTTAAAACATGACTTGATCCACATTCTAGATCATTCTCACCCATATTTGTATTAATACCCATTAATATTTTAATTTCCCTAAGTTTAGACTTAGGAACCCCATTAAAAATATTAATTATTTTAATAAGTTACAATCCTGGTGGAATTTCACCAAATGGTTTCTACATTCTTTAAAACTCATGTTCTTTAAGACTCATGTGCCTTAGCCTCTCCACCAATATTCAAGGCTATAGAACTTCTGATGCTACCAAAAACTAACACTCCCTCTTAGCAAGGAAAGTGCTCTAGCAACAATATCCAACTACATGTTGCTCTCTTTCTGAAGCACCTCCTTAATGCATTTTTGTTTCCACCAACACTGTGTTACTGTTGCTACTGAACTACTGTTGACACTGCCACTATCAACACTACAACCCCATCTCAAGTGTTGCATCTGTGTTGTTGTTAGCACTACCACTGCTAACACTTCATCTGCACTGCAACTGAAAAACATCCCAAGATATGAACAAGTTTTTAGCATAGATTCATTTCGATGCTAAAGATCTCATTATTGTTAGTCCCATGCTATCCCTCTAAAGCCACTACATTGTTGTTGATACTACACTATGTCTCCCTGCATTGTTGCAACTTTGCACTACGCTGCTCAGACTTGGCATTCTAGACATTGCATCTGTCGCTCCAACACTCCTCTACACCAACTGACACTAGTCCATCCTGCTACTTCTAATATGGGCTCCTGTAGCAAGGAAATGATCCAAGAGGTGGACTCCTCAAGGATCTTGCCCATATGTAGTCCTCCTTACTATAGCTCAATATTGCCCCATCTCCCTCCTGGAGATGCGTGGGCACTCATGGAAAACTCATCTTTGTCAATATTTGTGGGAGCAGCCTTAGGATCATGTTTCTCATCCTTATCATTTTCCTTCAAAGGACATTGGGATGCATAGTGGCCCATCTCGCCACAATTGAAACATTTCACCTTCGAAATTTCCTTCTTCCGCTTCTGCTTCTGTTGTCCCTTTGATGCTCAAGTTGTGTTTTCCTCCTCCTCCTTGGTCTTCATGCCACTCCCACTATTGCCATTGAGGTTGACCTTAAATAATTCCCTCCTTAATTCTTCTTTTTGAAGAGCTACCCACATCTCCTCCAATGAAGGTCGTCTTTCCCTGCCCAATATACTTTGGACGAAGACTTGCCATTCATCCAAGACTCCATTCAGGGCTATCCTCACCATTGCAGTTGACTGAGGAGTGGACCCCACTGTAGCAAGTTGGTCTTTGGTATCATGAAGATGTTGAAGATAGGAGTTAACCCCTTCTCCCTTATGCATCAAAGTTCACAGTAACTTCTGTTCTAGGTACATCTTCCGCTATTCCGAAGAGCCTTCATACAGGGAAGATAATGCTTTCCACATTTCTCAGGATGTATCCTTGCCTTGCAAGTGTGAAATCACATGATCTCAAATTCCATCGAGAATGAACCTCTTCATCTTCCCCTGCTCAACCTTGTACTTCTTCCTTTGATCATTGTCAGCAGGAACAACTACAGCACTTTTGACGTAGGCTTCGAGATCGTATTCTTCTAAAACAGTTAAGATTTTGGTCTTCCATATGACATAGTTGGAAGCCCCTTCCAACATTTCTTGATCTCTAAGCCCATGTGATTCCATCTCACCCAAACTATCGAACTGGCTCCGCTAGTCTGTGCTCAGTACTGCTACCTGACAAGTGAGAAATTTGAACTTTTGGCGATAAAATTCCTCTAAGGAGAAAGTTCCCCTTCTATACGTGTTTGTTCTTTTCCGATGGATTTCTACCTCAACAGAAACTGCACCCTTCAAGCACTACACTGAGGCTCTGCATCACTCCTCTTCCTCTATAAGCTCATAATTTTGAAATTGTACCTCTCTGTCGACTCTCTCATAGAGAGATTTCTTCGGAATCTCTACTTCCCAGCAAGAACTGTGCAATCCCTTCAAGGGGGTTCAAATTGTTGCTAAGTGCAGCTATTGGCCTCTCTGCTCAACACTGGATCTGCTCTTCTTGTTTCAAAATCAATGCTTTGATACCATGTGAAAATTCCTAATCCTCAAGGAACCCTACTGTAGCAAATCTGAATCTACTTCACCTACTTGATTTTAATTTCATTCATCAAGTTATTCTTCTGAATACTAAAGAAAATTAATTATGTAGCCTACACTACTTAAATTTGATCTACATGAAACAAGGAAATTGAGAAAAGAACAAGATACATAGGACACAGTTATTTTTGGACAAAATAGTCCCCGGAAAAACCCAAGGTGGGAAAATTGGTGCAGTAGCTCTGAGGGTTTATTAGTATGCAGGAGAAAATTCTGAATACAAATCTAGGATGCTTTAACTAGCAATCCTTTACAGAGAAAATACTAGACAAAATACTAGTGAAATGATATCACCCTATCAATGGAGAATCAGTGACTGATCCTCAGCTCTGGGAGGCTCAACGTCACCTTTTGATGGTATCCGCGTCAAACTACATCACCTTGGGCAACTTCTACATCACCCCTCCTGGGTATTATGCTACCTCTTTGCTATGGATCTTTTGTTGGCTAAGAATTCAACTTTCTTACCTCCAGTCTCACACCCTAGCTTTCGGCACCTGAACTTCAAATTCCCTCTACAAAAAATTCACTTCCCCTCACTGAATATGATGCTTCTGTGTCAGGCCAGCATCAGCCCTTCCCTGGACCTCTTATGTCCTTTCTCTGCCTTGTATTCTCTGGAAAGTCCTTCTCCCAGATTCTCACTGCCCCTCTACTGCAATATCTCCCCAATCGATTTTTCTCCTGAGAACTTCTCACCTCAGAAAATCAATTTCCTCAATCTCTTTGTGTGTCTCTCAATGAACCCCAAGCCTCCTTCTTAAATTTTCCTGTTGAGACTTTAACAGTTGAGATTAAGTCTCTAATCATTGGCTAATATTAAAACATGACTTGATCTGCCTTCTAGATCATTCTCACCCATATTTTGATTAATACTCATTAATATTTTAATTTCCCTAGGTTTAGACTTAGGAACCTCATTAAAAATATTAATTATTTTAATAAAATACAATCCGAGTGGAATTTCACCAAACTGTTTCTGGGTTCTTTGGAACTCATGTGCCTTAGACTCTCCGCCAATTTTCAAGGCTAGAGCACTTCTGATGCTACCAAAAACTAACACTATGATTTGTGAAAACTAAACAAGCACGACAAAAACTACCCAATGCATGATCTTGAGTTAGCAGTGATCATACATGCATTGAAGATGTGGAGGCACTATATTTTGGTCAGGAGCTTTGTGTTGATGAATGATCACATTGGGTTGAGGTATTTGTTTGACCAACCAAATCTGAACGCCTGACAGGCTAGATGGTTGGCCATGATGAGTGAGTTTGACTTCGAGATCAAGTACATCAAAGGAAAGGATAATAGGGTGGCGGATGCTCTTAGCAGGGAGATATTGGTAAATCACTTTGTAGTTATGAGCTCCTAAGGGACAAACTTACAAGATAGGATCTTGCAAGTCAAGACAACATGATGTCAAGTACATGGAGATTATGCACAGGTTGCAACAGAGTACTAGTACAATACATGTGGTGGTAAAGGTGTACAAGTACATGTGGTAGTATATGTACAAGTAGTATCACAGGTACAGGTGCAGGTGCATCAGATGTGGATTATTTCCTCACAACAGATGGATTGGTTAGATTCAGAGACAAGATATATGTGCCAGATAATAGTGAGCTCAAGAAGGTGATCTTGAGGGAGTTTCATGCAAAACCATATTTAAGTCACCCAAGCTATCAGAAGATATTAACCGCGTAAAGAAATTTTTCTTATTGGCCGAATTTGAAGAAGGATGTAGCATAGTTTGTGGCTAGGTGTTTCGATTGTCAGTGTGTGAAGGCAGAGTGTAAGCATCCAGGAGGACAGTTACAACCGATTACGATTCTAGAATGGAAATGGGAGGTCATTTCCATGGACTTTATCACAGGTTTTTCGAGGAAAATGAGACAACATGATTCCATCATGGTTGTTGTGGATAGGTTGACAAAGGTTGTGTACTTCATTCCGATGAATTCTACATTCTCAACTAGTGATGTAGCATGGGTATTCATTAGAGATGTGGGAAGTTGCATGGTGTTCCAAAGAAGATTTTGTCAGACATGGATGCAAAGTTCACTTCCAAGTTTTGGAAGGAGTTTTTTGTAGGTTTGGGCACAAAGATAGCCTTCAGCACAGCTTATCATCCATAGACAAATGGACAGATTGAGAGGGTCAACAAGATATTGGAGGACATGTTGAGGATGTGTGTGATGCATCAACAGAAAAAGTGGGAAGAGTATCTTCCACTGGTAGAGTTCGCTTACAACAATGGGTATCAGGAAATCCTTTGAAGATGAGTCTGTTTGAGGCATTGTATGGCCGAGTTTCATACTCCCATTAGTTGGAGCAATCCAGTTAACAGGGTGTTGATTGAACTAGACATGTTGGTGGACATGGAACATGATATGCAAGTTATAAAGAATAATCTAAAGGAAACACAAGATAGGCAGAAGAGTTATGCATATCAGAACAGGTTGTTCAAGGAGTTCTAGGTTGGGGAACAAGTGTACTTCTGCATCAAACCAAAGAAGAGATCCTTGTGGATTGGATCATGCGGCAATCTCGCACCACAGTTTTGTGGACCCTTCAATATTATTAAGAGGATTGGGCCAATAGCCTATTGACTTAAACTGCCTCCGACAGTGAAATTCCATGATGTTTTCCATGTGTCATTGCTTAAGAAATATGTTAAATATGTTGATCATGTGAGTGATTGGTACGTATTGCAGGTGGAACCAGAGGGAGAATTCCAGTAGGAACATTAGAGTATTGTAGAAAAAGGTTCTCATGCTCTAGAACCGAGCAATAGAGTAGGTTAAAGTGCAATGGAAGCACTTTAGGCCCGATGAAGCTACATGGGAGATGGTGGATCAGATGCGGGCTATGTATCCTTCATTGTTTGCAGGTTGAGGAAAAGTCGTTTTGGTATGATACTGATATATGTTTGGGTGTGATGTTTTGATATATGTACA
This sequence comes from Pinus taeda, assembly GCA_000404065.3. Lineage (NCBI taxonomy): Eukaryota > Viridiplantae > Streptophyta > Pinopsida > Pinales > Pinaceae > Pinus > Pinus taeda. The sequence goes on from APFE031498624.1 coordinate 113,217, forward strand.
TATGTATATGGATGTAGATATTGCCATTAGCTATGTTATCAAGCTCCAATAAGCAGTATGGGTATCATGTCACTATACTTGTTATGTTGTTATGTTGTCATGTTGGTTTTCTTTCAGCAGGGTGATCATTGTAAATACTGCATCGAGCTATGTTATAAATCTCCATCAGCAATATGTCTTCTTTCCAGCGGCTTTGCTGAGGTATATGTGTGATTGAACACCGAGGACGGTGTCCCCCAAGGGGGAGGGTTCTATAACAGCTCTAGTGAAAATTCCATATAATAAAGTTAAAAAAATAATAATAACCATAGTTGATGGGATATTTATTCCAAGCTGAATGTTGGGCAAGACATCCTAGTGGGTGTTCATTTAGTTTATTATGGCTAAGGAAATTGGCAAAGGCAATGGCTAAGGCTTTGGAAACTGAAAATGGCATTTTTGGCACAATTATTTATGAAAATAATGGAAATTAGGAGAAAATGAAGGGGAAAGGTCACATGTTGCATGTGAGGAGGAAATTGAAGGAAAATAATGGAAAATGAAGAAAATAGAGGCTTAATTGATAAAAAGGATTATAAGGATCAGTTGGTACCTTTTTTTAGTTCAGTTTTGGAGCTCTCTCATTATTCTCTCTCTCTCTCTCTCTCTCTCTCTCTCTCTCTTACTCTTGGACACTTAGAGTTTTCTTGGAGCACTTTGGCATTGGATCAAGAAAAGAAAATAAGGTAAGAGGAAGGAAGAACATGATCAAGCACCTACAACATGATTCTTTGTAGGTATTTATTTTTGTGTGTGGTTTCCTTACTAGATTTGGCATGCATGGTATTGCATGTGGTTGTTTTCTGTCATGGCATGGGTTTTTACAGGTGTGACAGTGTTCTCAGCCTGGCCTTGCCATTTATGTATAGCCTTGATGAGATGGGTTCTCATACTTCGGTTGAGCTGGATTGCTAGATGGATTCGAAGTTGAGTCGGGTGGATCTCTGAAATGACAAACGCATGGCCTAGTGGTCCCTGAACTAGAATATGGATCACGGTAAAGCCATTGGCCTAGTAACCCTTGAGCCAAATTGTGGTTTGCAATAAAGCTAGGATTATGTGCCTCAGTGGACCTAAGAATCCTTGTCAGTGAATGGAGGGATATATGGTAAATCCAAGAGGTGGATTGCTATATGTTGGGCCTAGTAGTCTCGGGATGGGATGTATGGTAAAGTTTGGAGAGTGGGTTTGAGTGTAGGGCCTAATGATCCCTAGATCAGACTATGGATTATGGTAAAGCATGAGAGACTAGGAGGCACTCAAATTCCTCACGAGATAGGTGGAGAACTCTAGTAGCATCCATGCTTGTTTGGTTCTTTTGTTTGGTTATGAGTCCCACATTCATGCTTGGAATATGGCACAGGGGTGATTGGCTGAAGAGAGATTTGGATCAACCAATCTATGGTCGGGTGGAACGTGGTAGTCCCATCCCCAGTTGGTTTCTACATTCATTAATGAGAAATTCATTCTCTTGGTTTTTCTTGTGTAAATGTACCGACTTATATGTGGATTTTATGGATGATGTATTCATGGTATTTATGTCGTTATTATGTTGGTTATAGATATGTTTTATCAAAATAGCTATGTATGGCTCTCATCATGTCTCTACTTGTAAATGAATGAACAATGTATCTATGACATAATAGATGATAATGCAGCAAACGATATGAGAGAATGATGCTTCATAGCGATTCTCAGATGAGTATGAGACCCCTATGATTAAATATGTTGTTTACACTTGTAGATTATATATTTGTGACATGTTTGATGAAATTCCCATCATGGTTAGTAGAGGTCTAGTTAAGGGCTTGTTCAAGTATTTGCATTTGCATCATTGTTTCCTTGTTATCTTTCTGTTCTAAAGGTTTCATTCATTTTTGGGCAATGACCTGGGCTCTGGGCCTAAAAAAGTGGCTCAAATCTTAGGGACATTGGCATAGCATTGAGCAAAATAGTCCCTGGATGCTAGCATGCCTTGCCATGAGAGCATCCAGAACCTCCTGGACACTGTTAGGCCCATGGTATGGGAGCGTCCAGAGGTCAAGTGGCCTAAAACCTTAGTGGGACCCAGGGGTTGGTTACCAAAAGTGTTGGGATGGTTCTTAGGCATCCTGTAGTTGATGTGGAAGGTTTTTATTATGTGTTTTTGTTGATTCCATTTCCTTAATGTCACCTAGGAGGTTGAATCTAATCATAGTAGTCTCTCATCACATGTTTACCCCGGTTAATTGGTTACTTGGGTAGATATGGGAGGAGGGTGTTAAAACTAGGGAAGTAGCTTGGAGGTTAAATAGTCGTGCTCTATGGCTAGAAAATGGTGATAAAAATACAAAATTATTTTAGGCCTTTAAAAAGGGCCAAAAAATACATAAAACAATATGGAGTCTGGAAAACGAGGAAGTGGGGATATTTCGGGGTTTAATGACCTTGCAGCTTTGGGGAAGACACATTTCGAGAACCTATTTAAGGAAGCTCAATGAACTTCAATCTCAGAAGTTATTCAAGTTTCCTGACCTTCCCTAATTTCATTGGAGAGGAGGATAATCAAGCACTTCAGGAGGAGGTCATAGAAGTAGAATTGAAGATGGTGCTCCAATCTCTTAAGAAGGACAAAATCCTAGGGCTTTATGGGTGGGGATTTGAATTTTTCTTGGGCCTGTTTGATATATTTGGAAAGGACTTATTATAGGTGATTGAGGAGTTGAGACGGAAGGAAAAGTACTATTGGCTTTCAATTCACATTCAATGATTTGATCCAAAAATATGATAGCCCTTGTTTCATGTATGATGTTCAACCTATTTCACTTTGCAAAAATATCTATAATATTATAGAAAAAATTATAGCCTTAAGGATCAAACCTATTCTTTCCAAATCCATTCCAAGTGAACAATTCAACTTCTTGGATGGGTGTGAAATTTATGAAGCTATAGGGGTGGCCCAGAAGGATCTTTATAGCCTAAAAAATCGAAGGATGAAAGGGTGGTCATAAAGATAGACCTGTCAAAGGATTATGATAGATCTATTTGAATGTATATTCATATGCTTCTCACACATGTTGGTTTCAATTTGGAAACAATTTTTTGGATCATGAGCTACCTCCAAAAAATGTCCTTTGTTGTCTTGATCAATGGATAAACCTCATATTTATGTCATGTTGAAAGAGGGTTGAGACAAGGATGCCCTATTTCACTAATATTATTCCTTTTGGTGACAGAGGGCCTTAGCATATTGATTATAGACACCTATAGCAGAGGGCTCTATGTTGGAATTCAAGTCACCCAGAGGCAAGCCTTTACTCATCGGCTTTTTGTGGATGATGTTTTAATATTCTGTAATGGTTCTTGAAGGGATGTGGATACGTTGGATAAAATTATTATCTTATTCCATAAAGAAACATGAATGTTGATCAATGTTCAAAAGTCTTACATCTCTGCATATAATCTAGAGGATAATGACGTTCATGCATTGAAATCTACATTTGCATTTGGACTATCCCAGCTGGATGAAGGCATAAAGTACTTAGGGTTTTTCCTCAAACCAAATAAATATTCAAATGAGTATTGGTCTTGGATTTTAGCCAAACTGGAGAAAATATTAAAATTTTAGTCATAGATGGCGATCCTATAAAAATTATGGTGTAGATTTTCAACTGCTTATGAAGTTTTAATGAAAATCATAAGACACAAACCTACTCTACTTCTCTGCGTAATTTAATTAACAATTTAGAACAAAAGTGTCAGACATGCAATAATAAATAACACACATGCACACATTTTTTTCCTGGGGAAAGTAATCTGCTTAAAAACCCAATGCATGATTATTGCATTAATATGATGAATAGAGATGTATTACAATTTCTTTGCTCAACTAAGCACAACTTGCAAGTGAATAGCCCATCTATCTACTCACTAAGAAGCTCTGACCCATAATTATTCAATTTCTTCCTTTGCTTGAGCCCCTATTTCCTTGCACAATTCCTCAGAAATTTGATCTTATTATTTAGGAATTTCTCCTAAATGGATTGCGCAATTCCCAAGGTTGATCATTTGATTGCATGCAACACCTATACACTCAAGACTAGTCTACAAATGATGTTACATTGCCTTGGAATCTCCACCATAGCTGTGGAACTTGAATTCACTACATGCACTAGATATTTTGGGTTGATTGATCGGTTCATTGGATGATCATTAAGTTTGACTGAAGTCCCATTCCATCACTGACCTTCGATTAGTTCCTTCAATAGTTAGAACTAGTTTAACTGAAAACAACTTGAGATAACTAACTTTTATTGCTACAAATTAGAAATCACACATGCTTAATTGAACTCTAACTCCTCCAACTCAAATTTACCGAGTAAACTAGGTGACACAATCCATGTCACACGCGTTAACTACATCCAAGTTGTTTGTTGATGTGGAAATTTGAATTTTCTCAATTTATTCATGGAAAAATAAAATTGATAATTATTTGCTGCATTTTTCAACACTCCCTCTTAGCAAGAAAGGGATTATCAACCACCCTTATCTTGCACCTGTGGAATTCGAAATTCCCTCTTGATAAGGCCTTTATCAAAATGTCATCATCTTATTCCTTTGTCGAAATGTATTGAAGCAACATTATCTTCATTGGCACAGAGTCCCGCAATGGTGATATCGTACATCTATATGCTTGGATCGATTGTAAAAAGAAGCATTCTCAAAGAGCTTTATGTAACTTTGATTATCACGATAGATCACAATTGGGTCCATGATCTGACCAAATAATTCAACAAGTGTCTTTCTCATCTAGATCACCTCACATGTTGTTTGACTTGCAGCGATGTATTATGCTTTTGTCGAGCTGAAGGCCACAAATATTTTCTTCCTAATTTACCAGGAAACTGTTGTGGAACCAACACTGAAAATTCCACCTGGTGTACTCTTTCATTATAATGGGCTCCTCGCCCAATCTGCATATGTGAATCCACACAACTTCACTCCCTCTGTTTGTTTGTACTACAGTCCAAACGGGGTAGTGCCTCTGAGGTACCATAAAACATGCTTAGTTTCCTTGAAAAATAATTTGGTTTGCCTGACCATAGCTTGGCTCAGTTGGTTGACTGCATAACACATATCTGGTCGTGTGTTCAAATAATACATGAGCGAACCCACTAGCTGCCGATAAATGGTAGCATCCACTTCCTCACCTGAAGTGGCATCCTACTTCCTCTAGTTGGTCGCTATAGGTGTCTCCATGAGTTTGCAACTCTCCATGTCGAACTTTTGTATTATCTCATTTGCATACTTTCCTTGAGAGACAAACAATTCCTCATTGCCTTTCCATACTTCCAATCCTAGGAAGTAGTGCATGAGACCCATGTCCTTCATTTCAAATTCCCTTGCAAGGTCCTCCTTGCAAGATCTGATCAAATTCTCATCACCAATTAAAATTTAATCATAAACATATAATACAATAATAAGTAATTTATCTTCTACTAAGATGTGATAGATGTTTGCATATGTTTCACTTTTGGTGAAGCCCAAACCGGTGAGATAGTTATCAATCTATTGACGGTTGGAATTTACGATCAACATATAGGGGATCTCCCCAGTTCATAATCCTAATTAAACTCTAAATTATTTGGTATAGGGATGACGTCCAGTATGTAGGCTCAACTGCCATCTCATTGGTTGAATTGTGGTTTGGACAGGAAAGAAAGTATCATTTAAATTGAACGTATAAACTTCAACAAATGCAAGTAAGTAACTAATGAATACCCAATAAAACATTTCCATAAATAGCAACAACATTACTTCAACACATGAATCCTAAGAAAATCATTGTTAGCGAGACTTTAAATAAGACCAAGCATAAATAAGAAATAATTTTAACAACCAAGAATGATTTCATGATTGTTAACCTGATTTCATGATTGTTAACCATTGAAATCACAAATGAGTGCAGGGTCCATAATGATATTATGCCAACGTCAATAAAATAGTTTATCAACATAACCATAAGGTCAGCATATCACATACCATCAATGTGTTGCAAAGGAAATCCCACAACACCAGAAGACACATGAAGAGAAAGTACACCAAAGCTCATAGGAACTTTCAATTCATTAAGATGATAATATTCATGGCACCAACATACAAGGTCTTAATCAAATCCAACGGTGGAAATATACCATTACTCCTTGCATTCACTAAAACATCATAAGTGCTCAAAACAATATGCACCAAAATAAGTCCAAAGCTAAAAGTCCTTTACAATGTGTCATGAGGGTATATTCATAGAAAAGAGGGTGACTTTTGGTCTACACGTGAATCTTGGACTTCCTCATGACCTTTAAAATTACTACTTTGTTCTACTCTATCCTACCTTGCTATTCACAACAAAACAAATTGATTCTACCCTAACAATTTAGTAATAGACAACTCTGGGACATCTATGTGCAATTTCTCCATGAGGTAGTTTTTCCAGAGCTTGTACTCAGTGGCTATTGCAGCCACCATAGGTTGTTCTTCATCATGTCTATGGAGGAATTCAAGGGCATCTAGAATGAGAGTGCTTCTCTTGACCTTGATTTGATTGGATAGAGTTTCTAACTTCGTGTACATCCTCATTGGCTCCACCACATACCATGTAATGTTTTCCTCCATCACCTACAAATATCATGTACTCGAAGCCTGCCTGAAAGAGTCGAGAAACACTTTAACCTCCTATAGGATTTCCTCCTGCTTCCTTACTTCTCCAACTACTCCAATGGAAGGAACCCCATGAACTTCAATCATAGACTCCAACCCACTCAGTAGATGTCTGTAAGAGCAAGAACCTTTTCAACATCCCTACCTAGTTTATCTCGTGATTGGATCCTAAAGTGTAGTTGGAATTTGTTGTTCTGGGCGGTTATCTAGTCCTTCTTTGGGAGAACTGTCGGTGCCTCTAGATACTTATTTTTCCACTCATGAATGTTGTTGAGAGTTGTGATAGCTTGTTTTAGCATGGCTTATTTTTCCTTCATGCTAGCCTATATGGCTAGGATAGGGGACACAGTGTGACGCAACTTCGACATCTCCTCATAGACCACTACCATTACTTCTCTCGGGGTCTCAACTTTTCCTTTATTCATGTCTATAGTTATTTTGTGCTTGAGTGAGAAAGTAGCAAGCATTCATTTTCTTCTTCGATCTTTTTCCTGTCTTCTTCTACCTTGGAAAATATCTTCTTATATGCATAGGTATTTCCCTGAAGTTCCACAATCAACTTGCTCATTCTTCCCACATTTAGCTCAGTCGTGGCTACAAAGACAGTTCCAATTGATGTAATCATCTTGGGATTTACTGTAGTATCTAAGACAATGTTTTTTTCTATGATCACAAACATAGGTTCTGCAGGGTTCCTCGCATAATACTTTCTTCTTTCTTGCATATTCTTACAATTGACTTGGTCAAAAGTAAGTCTGGTGAGATCCAATACCTCCTCCTCTACTTCATCAGGAATGCCCAATTCCTTAAGAGGTAAGTTCCCTTAGGTAATGGGGTGGGAAGGAGGAACATCTAATGGAGAAAGTTGAACCTCTACATCAGAATCTTAATGTTGTTGTTGTTGTTGGTGATCATGCTTGTTTTTCTCATTGATCTCTTCATGTCTTTTCTTCAGCTACACTTCTTCTTGTATCAATTCTTCCTTATCAACCCTTCTAGGTTCCTCTTCTATCCTCTTCTTTTCCTACTCTTACTGGTCTCGCCTCCTCTTGAGTTCTTCCTCTTGTTGCTTCTTCCTTTCCATCTCTTATTTCTCTCGTATCTCCTTTTCCTTTTCTTCTTGGACTCATCACTCCTCTTCCTAATTTTTCAATCGTTCTTCCTCTTTTCGTTTCTTCCTTCTTTCTTCTTTAAGTTGCTTCTCTTGAAGGTCCTTGATTTTTTGATCACCCGATTTTTGTGACCTCCTTAGGTATTCTTCTCTTTTCTTTTTCATCTCCTGCTTTTTCCTAGACAAGGTCGCATTTCTTTATTCCATAGTTTCACCATCTTCCTCTTCCTCTTGCTCACTTGGAGGGTCTTTTGGTTCTTCACTTTCATGCTTTTTAAGTTTCCTACTTTCCTTTTCTCACTCCCCCTTTTTCTTGAGCAAAGCAGACCTGGAATTTATGATTATTTTCTCCTAAGATGGATCAACATGTTCTTCCTCCTTTTCTTGTTGCTCACTTGCGCTGAATTCTTTAGCGGCATTGTACCAATTTTTGACCTTATATCTGTGACTTTGCTTGGTATGTGGGTAGGAACATTTAAAATTAGCCTTCTTACAATTCATGGCTACCATCCTTTTGGAGTCATAAGTACGATGACTTAAGGTCACAAAAAGAAATCATTTTATGATCAGGTGCTCAGTATTTGGCTCAAAAAACAAATTTCTAAAAATCACTCAAAACCTAAACAACTATGTTTGTCTCTGCGATACGATCCCAATGCAACTTGTTTCACTCAAAACGGAGTTCGTATGAGGAATATATCACATTCTCTCTGCTTTGCCAAACAGAGGAATTTTTGAAAAAAAAGGTACAGTTGCTGCAGAGTTAGCAGTCCGTACTATTGATGTGGTAGGTGACTGGGTAGGGTCAAATATGGTCAAGGCCAACCAGGCCTCACCAAGTGGCGCATTTTTATTGATTTGTAGTATGGTGTGTTAGCTTCATTTTACTGGTCAGAGGAAGAACCAATGAGGAGGGGACATGTGGCAAGCTCGGAGGCCACCACGTGTCCCTCCCCAAAGGTCGGCATATTGGTGCATTGTGGAAAATCTATGGGTAGGTCAGCGAAGTCGAACCCACAACCTCGCCCAAACAAATGCAACGTATTACCACTACATCGCAGCTTTGTTTCTTAACGTTCTATGGTTTTCAATTGTATACATGTGTTAATCGTGGTAGTTTGGGAGGAGGAGGGAGCCAGCCCATGGGCTAGCCCCCTCCCATGTGACCATCTTTGAAGAACCGGAGGCCAGGGCCTATCATAAACCACTTGCCATAACTGTTAATGGTTACCGCCATCATGTGACCACTACAACATTATATGCTAATGGTTTGCCATTAAATGCGCAGATTATGATTAACCATCGATTAACCAATAATTAAATTGTGCTTATCGTTAATTGATTACACAATTAAGATGGCGGCAATTTGGATGGTCCTCCAAATTCAGCGGTAACTCAGATTTAGTGGAGTGGTGAAATTGATTTTTCCATAACTTTTGCAAAATTCGAACAAATTGGGATCAGGAAAAGGCATTCCTAAATGAGTTTGATGTTCAAAGCACATTGAAGCAGGTTTTAGGAGTAGTAGAGCATTGTAAGCAACACTTTTTCCATTTTGAGAAATACAAAGGCACAAGCCATGGAAGCTGGACTAAGGAGATGTAGCCCAGGAGGGGTGAACTCCTTCATCAAAACATTGTGTTAAGTGTTCATTTTGATGGTTTGTTGTACATTTTTTTGTTGTTGTTCTGCACTTTACTTTCATGCTATTTTTCTCATGTATTCAACATAAAAACTTGATAAATTTACTTGTTCATTCACAAACACCATAAAGGAAACCTATGCACATGAAGCAAATGATAAGCAGATGTTTTTAAATTTGAAGTTGAAATTAACACAACAAAACTAACATTCAACAACAGATCAAGTTGGTATCGTGGCAAAGATTATTTGCTTGATTGCTTGATTTTTGTGCAATTAGGGTTTTAATGGTTGAAAATTTGTGATGCTTACAAGGTTAAATTTGCAGAGAGGAGAATGGAAACTATTGGTTGCAACTCCTGAGGTAATGCCCAAAAGAAGGATAGCCACAAAGCCACAATCTCCACCGAAAGTTCCAATCCCAACTGCACTTGAAACACCTCAAGTTTTACCTTCAATTGAGATTGAGGAGGTACAAGAAATACCAAAAGCTGAGCTTGAATCTAAAGCCATCATGTCTGGAGTAGGAGAGACTGAAGATCTTTCAGAAGAGGAAGCATTAAATAAAGCTTTCTATGACTTAACTGACATGGTTAGAGTCCTTTATGAAGAGAGGAATACTAGAATGGATGGAGAGAGTTCTAAGTCCCCACATGGAGAGGGAAGCTTAGGAGATAAAAAAAAGATGAAAAGAAGGATTCAAAGGGTAATGGAGGAAAGCATCCTCCATCTCCACCATCTTCATCTTCCTCATCATCTTCATCATCCTCATCATCTCAAATAGCATCATCTTCCACTTCCACTACAAAAATTGTTCATACTCATTCAAAAACCCCAAAGGAAAAAACTCCCTCACTCAAATTGTACATAAAAATTGAACTTCCTATGTACAATGGTGAGGCGAATGCAGAAAAGTTAGACAATTGGATTCGACAATTGGAGGTTTATTGCAGAATTCATAACCTTCAAGAAGATGACGTAAAAATCTAGTTGGCTTCATTGAGGCTAGAAGGAGCAGCACTAGTTTGGTGGGAAACAAAGACTCAAGAGGAAATTTGAATTCATGGTAAGATATCCATTTCTTGGGTTGAATTTGTTTTTGCGTGTTATCACCAAAAAATTGATCATCTAGCCTAATTTACTAGATGGATTGAAGTACACCATGTAAAGCCAATTTTACCATAGTAAAATTGCTTTCAATATGAGAAATTACTTAATAAACCACCTTTGTTAAGTAATTATAGTTAAACCCATGAAGAACAATTAAATAAATCACTATTTATTTGATTTTATTCTAGGAATAATTAAACCATTGTTCAATTATTATTCCTTGTTATATTTGACCCAATCATGAAAAATAAACAGATAAATCATTAATTATCTTATTTTTCTACAAGAATAATTAATTAATCACTAATTAATTATTATTCTTTGTCAAATTTGACTAAATCCCTTAGGAATAATTTAAAAAATCCTTATTTGTTTATTATTCTTTAACTAATTCCTTGAGATGATAAATAAATCATTTATTTATTTATTATTTCTAAATAAAAGTTTAAATACGTTTTTCCATCCTAACTAAATATAATAAAATATTCCAAGTGGTTATTTAAAAAATGAGATCAATAATATTTTATTATTGTTCATTATTCGAGGATAACTCAATATTTTGTTATAAATAAAAGGGTTTCCCATTCATTTTTCACTTTTGATTATTTTCATTATTGCACTCATTGTTGTGACTTTGATTATTTTCGTTGTCGCGCACCATATTTTTGTTGAGTTTACACATTATAGAGGAGAGGAGTCTACACAAGCTGAAGACGTTTAGGATAGCCAAGAACCCATCCCAAAGAGGCGAAATGGTAACATTTATTTGTTCCCTTCACAGGTGTTTTAATAAAACTATTCTTTGTATATATGGTTTTCATTGGATGATTGGAGTTATTACTCTTTCTTTTTGTTGTTTAACTATGATTGTGGCATAGATTCGAAATTTGGCAGGTTTTGTTTCTATCAGTTGTTGCATATCTACAATGTTTAGTGGCCATTTATATTGTTGATATTGTTTGTCATCCACAATTTTAAGTGGATTCTTTTCATACATCTTTGAGAAGAAAACACTACAAAACTGCAATTAAAAGACAGTTTTATCATTTAGCCCATATGCAAAAAGTCATTATGAGCTGGAAAAATTTTAAGCAACTCAAGGGCCAAACAGTTCAAGACTATACCGAGGAGTTTAGGAAGAGGGCTTTATTATTAGGAGTAAACTTGAATTATCAAGATACAATCTTGAAATATATTGGGGGTTTACATTTCTACTTAAAACATACTATCATTATGTTCAATCCAAGCAACTTAGATGAGGTATGTGTGCAAGCCATGCGCCTTGAAGCAAGAGGAAAGAACATTTAGGAAGAGTGTAGTAAGAAGAAGCCATTCAAGGGTAAGGAGAAAGAGAAGGGTGGAAAAGGGAAAGGAAATAATAATTCAAGTGTAAATAAAGAAGGGGAGAAAACTATACGCCAACATTGTTCCAAAGCGGGGCATGATGAAACCCACTGTTGGAAATTACATCCTGAACTAAGGCCTAAGAAACCAAACAATAAGGGGAAACAAAAGACGACAGCTACCAAACAACATGATCTTGGATCAGATTCTGGTGATGAGACCAAGATTTCAGCCATGGTCACAAAAGGAAAAGAATCTATTTCAAGCACTAGTTCCTCACACAGTGACAACAACACTCCAAATGAAGAATCAAGGATAGATTTGTTCCATGTAAGGGTAATTTCAAATCGTACAAAGATTGATGCATTATTTGATAGTGGGTCACAATCAAACTTAATTTCAAAAGACTTGGTCAAAAAGCTTAACCTTGAAATTGTACCTCATCATAAGCCATATCCCTTGGGTTGGATAGTTAATAATGCAAATTTACAAGTTACAAGGAAATGCTTATTTAGGTTTTCCATTATTGAAAAATTCATTGATGAAGTTGAGTTAGATGTAGTTCCACTTGACATCTTGGGAATGATTTTTGGAAGCCCATATTTGTATCATAGGAAAGCCGTATTTTATCACCATGAGAACAAATATCTATTGCTCGAGGATGGAGTAGAGTATATTGTGAGAGCCCATTGCAAAAAGTTAAACATTTCTTTGGTTAATGCAGGGCAAATGAAGAGACTAGTAAATGCAAGTAAAAATTTTGTGCTTCTCACGATCAAGAAAAAGAATGATATTGATTATGAATCTTTTGAAGGTTGTGATGATAAGTTAAAATCTGATTTGTTTGATGTGGTAAGAAAGCATGGCAAGATGTTTTAGGAACCAAAGGGGTTACATCCCAAGAGGGGAATTCAACATGAGATAAAGTTGCAACAGGATGTTGCACTTCCAAATATTGGCATGTATTTCATGTCGATTATGGAGAGCATGGAAATCAAGAAGAAAATTCAAGAATTGTTGAACAAAGGTATCATATGCCCATCTACTTCGCCACATGGTTCACCTGTTGTCTTGGTGCCAAAGAAGGATGGGACTTGGCGCATGTGTGTGGATTTTCGTGCATTGAACAAAATAACAGTAAAGAATCGTTATCCACTCCCAAGAATTGATTACTTGCTTGATTAAATGAGGTATGCAAAGTATTTCACCAAGTTAAACTTTAGAAGTGGTTATCATCAAATTAGAATATCTCAAGAGGACATTTGGAAAACCGCATTTAAAACTAAACAAAGATTGTTTGAGTGGCTTGCTATATCTTTCGATCTTACAAATGCTCCAGCTACTTTCATGAGAGTTATGAATGATGTATTGAGAAAATTTATAGATGACTTTGTCATTGTTTACTTAGATGATATTCTCATATTCAGCAAATCTAGAGATGAACATGTCATGCATGTGAACAAAGTACTTGATGTCTTGATAAAAGAATAGTTGTTTTTAAAGATGTCAAAGTGTGAATTTGGCAAAACTTCTTTAGTGTATTTGGGACACATTTTTGGAGGAGGTGAGCTAAAGATAGACCCCTCTAAGGTTGAGGTCATTGTGAATTGGCCCAAGCCCAATATAGTTACAGAGGTAAGAAGCTTTCTAGGGGTAGCACAATATTGGATGAAATTTATTGCTAATTTTTCTTCCATTGCATCTCCACTACATTCATTGACTAGTGTCAAGAAAGTCTTCCATTGGGGAGATGTACAGCAAAAATCATTTGATGCTTTAAAACAAAATATCAGTTTAGCACAGGTATTGGTTCTTCTAGATCTTAGACAGCCATTTGAGATTCAAACAGATGCTACTGATTATGTCGTGGGAGCAATTCTTATGTAGCATGGTAAGCCCATTTCATTTCATTCTGAAATTTTTAATGGTGTTGTGACTAACTATCCCACTTATGACAAAGAAATTTACGAATTGGTACAAAAAGTTAAAAAATGGAAACACTACTTGATGGGGAAGGAGACCATTATCCATACCGACCATCAACCATTGCAGCACTTACAGTCACAATCAAAGTTGCAACAATCATGACACTTCAAATGGATGGGTTTTCTACAACTGTTTCATTTGGTTATCAAGTACGTGAAGTGAATCTACAATAAGGTACTTGATATGCTTTATAGGCCTATTGTAAATTCATCTATTATACTCAAGCACAAATTTGTTTTACATGAAAGTTACATTGAGCAATATGCATATGATAATGTCTTTCAAGATGTGTATGCAAACTTGAGGCAAGGAAACCAAATTAAAGAGTTAGATTACCATCTACATAACAGTTTGTTGAATCACTTGGGAAAGTTATGTATTCCACAAGGAGAATGAAACAACATCATAAGGGAGGCGTACACTTCATTGATTGTTGGACACTTTGGTGTAGGCAAGACAGCAGGGAATCTCCAAAGGTATTGTTATTGGTCACGCATGTTTGATAATGTATCTTGTTTCATTAGAGGATGTTCTTTGTGTGCAACAATTAAGCCTAACAATAGGAAACTAGGATTGTACACTCCACATCCGATACCTTCACGTTCATGGGAGAGTATCTCAATGGATTTTGTAGGAGGTCTTCCATTGTCAAGGGAAGGTCATGATTACTTGTATGTAGTTGTAGACAAGTTCAACAAGATATGTATACTAACACCATGTAAAATGAAAATTGCAGCTGAACAAATAGCTCATCTTTTCTTTCAAAATATTTGGGTTCATTTTGGTCTTCCTACTTCCATTGTAAGTGATCGATATTCTCAATTTGTTGGGAATTTTTGGTTAAATTTGTGGGACATGATGGACACTAAGTTGAAGAAGATTACAACCTTTCATTTGTAAACAGATGGACAAACTGAGGTGGTAAATAGGACAATCAATCATCTTCTTATAGGATATTGTAGCATTCATCCCAAGTTGTGGCATGAAAATTTGCATTGCATATCGCATGCATACAACATGGCAAAGCATTCTTCCACAAACACATCGCCATTTGAGGCATGTTTTGGGTACTTTCCAAGATCACCATTGGACTTAATCTTTGAGAAAGATGTAGCCATCGATGGTCATAGCAATATTGATAAGGCAAGGAAGTTCATTGAGCAAATTCAGTTGATATATCACACAGTGCAAGAATAGTTGGAAAAGAGTCAAAGAAGTTATAAGGCAAGGCATGAAAAACACTGTGTCGATCATAAATTTCAAGTTTCAGACGAAGTTTGGTTATTTATTAGCAAAGAGAGACTTCAAGGGGAAGGTAAAAAACTTAAGCCAGTCCGTTATGGTCCTTTTAAAATTCTGGAAAAGATTAGTTACAATGCATTTAAGCTAGATTTTCCTCCTTATATGCAAATATACTCTATTGTTAATGTTAAGAATTTGAGATTGTTTGAGCCTCCTTTGACTGATGATCAAGGAGAGCATGTTTAGTTGCCATCAATAGATGATTTCTCACCAGAATATCTTGATGAACTTCAGCAAGATCTCATACTTGACAAAAGAACCAGAACTTCAAAGGGAGGGAATGTCAAATAACATCGAGTGGGAATGAAGGGAAAAAATCCTTCTAAAGCCAAATGGTTGTAGATCGAGAAGGTGAGGGAGTTGTACCCTCACCTATTGAACAATTGATAGTATATTTTGGGGTCCAAAAGGCTTCTACTAGGGAGGAATAATCAGGTGCTCAATATTTAGCTCAAAAATCAAAGTTCTCATAATTGCTCAAAACTTGAACGACTAAGTAGGTCTCTGCAATACGATCCTAACACAACTCATTTCACTCAAAATGGAGTTCGTATGAGCAAGAAATTGTGTTCTGTCCACTTTTCCAAATAGAGGAATTTTAAAAAAAAATTATAGTCACTACACAGTCAGCAGTCGGTATTGCTGACGTGGCAGGCGACAAGGCAGGGTTAAAGATGGTCAACGTCCAACCAGGCCTCGCCAAGTGGCGCATTGCTATTGGTTTGTAGTGTGGTGTGTTGGATTCATTTTACTGGTTGGAGGAAGAACCAATGAGGAGGGGACATGTGGCAATCCTGGATGCCGCCACATGTCCCTCCCAAAAGGTCAACATATTGGTGCGCTATGGGAAAATTTATGGGCAGGTTGGCGGAGACAAACCCACGACCTCACTCGAACAAACTCAATGTATCACCACTACACCGCAGCTTTGTTTCTTAACATTTTATGGTCGTCGATTGTATACATTGTGTTAACCATGGCGGTTTGGTGGGAGGAGGGAGCCAGTACGCGGGCCAGCCCCCTCCCATGTGACCATATTCAAAGAACTAGAGGCCAGCGTCGATCATAAACCACTTGCCATAACTATTAATGGTTACCGCCATCATGTGACCACTACAGCATTATATGTTAACGGTTTTCCATTAAACGTATGGATTATGCGCTACCCACCGATTAACCCATAATTAAATTACACTTATCATTGATTAATTACGTAGTTAAGATGGTGGAAATTTTGGCAGTCCTCTAAATTCATCGATAACTCCAAATTTAGTGGAGTTAACTAGAGTTCCTCCAGTTTTAGTGGATTTTTACTAGGAGAAATTGATTTTGACATTACTTTTGCAAAATTCAACCAAATTGGGATCAGGAAAAGGCATTCCTAGATGATTTTGATGTTCAAAGCACATTGAAGTAGGTTTCAGGAACAGTAGAGCATTGTAGACAACAACTTTTCCATTTTGATAAATAAAGAGGCCTAAGCTATGGAAGCTAGACCAAGGAGATGTAGCCTAGGAGGGGTGAACTCCTTCATCAAAACACTATGTTAAGTGTTCATTTTTATGGTTTAGTGTAAATTTGTTTGTTGTTGTTCAACACTTTACTTTCATGCTATTTTTCTGATGAATTCAACATAAAAAATTCATAAATTTACTTATTCATTCACAAACACCATAAAGGAAACCTATGCACATGAAGCAAATGACAAGCAGTTATTTTTAAATCTAAAGTTGAAATTAGCATAACAAAACTAACATTCAACAACAGATCATTTTATCGCCTCAGATTCTGCATCAACTTCCTTGAGGCTTTCAACAGTGTATGCCCCAATACTGAGAGGGAAGGCGGGCCAAGGCTTTTTATTCCCCTTACTCAGAGTATTTGAAAACCTTGTAGTCATATGATAACATACCTCTTGTGTGAGGAGGTTTGTACTAGACAAAGAATTTGATTAAAGTACCCTGCTGGATGAGGAACCAATACGTTACTTTGGTAATAGTCTCCATAGCTATTTTTGACATGCAAGGAGGATCTTCCCCGAAGAGAAATTGGTATACAGGGCCAATTAATGTCTCAGAGGTGGAGTCATGCACACTTTTATAACCTAGGTCCCAAAAGATCTTATAATGTTTTTGCATGGGTTCTACCACAGCTATTGTCCAATTATAACTCCAATTGTTGAAATGACATCTTGTACATACCACATCTAATAGGTACGAGGACATGTATAATTCTGATGGTTGGTCTTCCTCAAGATACTTTGCTGCATGTATGTTGGTATTTAATGCAGAAGAGAGGATGCTAGCCTAGTTGAAGATTATGCCTCTTGTGGCGACAGCGTACATGATATGGACCCATGTCCTGAGAAAGGTATCGATGTCAGGCCTCCCATATAATCTATTCATCATTACGGGAATCAGTTGGTAAAATTTCTTTAGGCCTTCCATCCTCTACACTTGATCATTTTTTGCCTGGAACTTAGAAGGGTCTTGCCACTAAGATCTTAAAATTTCCTTTGTTGGAACCGGGAAATCTGACATCCATTTGGTATTAAATGATTCTTCCTTATCTGGCAACCTGTAATAAGCAACAATGTCTTCCAAAGATATGGATATGAAGGCTTCACTTGTATGGTTCCTTACTAACCACCGATATGTGTGATTGTTCTGTATAATCCAACCGATGGTTTTTGCGCACAAGAAGACAGGCAGATGTGAGATCACTTGTGGAGCCTAGACCTCTTGATGTTGAGATATATTTGGAAGTCTTCCTAGTTCTCAGGGATGTCCATCTTGGAAAATTATGCATATATGTCGAGCTAGGAGAGTTTGTTAGTATTATTGATGTTGCACGCAGTGTCCTTGTAGATATGAGGCGGTGGGCCTTGGTGGCTTTCCTAGACACTTCTTTCAACGTTGTTATGGGAAGGCCTAGCTACTGGAGGCGTCGTTTCTCCAGAGAAAGAGGAAATAGATATGTAATCGATTTCCACATCGCTTGACATGTCAAACAAACAATCCTATGATGAGAGAGATGGCATGAATAATGTAAAACTAAAAGTGAATCAGGAATCAAGGCTTCAGAGTCCTAGGCAAAGTCTTAGGCAGGAGTCATGTTCAAAAGAGGTCAGTTGGCCGCACAAGATAGGGGTTGGAAGGAATGAGAAGGGAAAATAAGTAACTTGGCAACTTAAGTTAGCTAGGCCACAAATTTTGGTAAGTCGCATGAGTCGCAAGTTGTGGGGCTAGGCAGGTCGCAAGAGTCACAGTAGTCGCAGGGTTGCATGGGTCACGTGATAATGGATGTTGCAAGGTCAGGTCATTCGAAATGTCACATTCTTTGACCTATCACATCTTTTGCTTATGCCACCTATTCTCCAAGGCAGATCATAGGGGGAGTCGAAGCTCAAAATGTGGCCTTAAAGCTTTAGTGGATCTAAAAATCTAAGTGATTGAGAGGTAAATCACGAATGCGAGAGTCATGGGACTAGATAAGTGGGTAGAGAGGGGTTTAGATGGGAAAATCCTTAACTAGAGGGTAGCAGGGAAGAAATGAGCTAAGAAGGGTTGTGAAAGGGAAAATAAAACCCTCCTATTAGGGAAGGTGCAGGGTCAGAAGGAAAAAGGGGAAAAATGTAAAATAATAATGATTAGAAGGGAGAGGAAAGGTCACCTACCTAGAGGGATTTACATGCCTCTGAGTCACCAAGCCTATCTGTCTCTCAATCTCTCCAATGAAAATGACAAATTATGAACTAGCAGATCGAATTTTTTATATATAAAAGTTTGCACATGCGAGGTCCAAGGGGGTCACATAAGTCACAAGGTTGCGAGGGGTATGTCCTTATCTCTTTCCAAGTTAGCGACCCAGTGACCTCCAAGGATGAGGTCACATAGTCATGTGGGTCGCGAGGTTGCGGGACTAAGTGAGAAGTTTTGTTGTGACCTGGCGAATTAGTCACGTAATCACATGGTTACAAGGAGATGAAAGGTCACAAAATTATAAATTGTGACCTTGTGACTTCAATTGATCAAAGCAGGTAACAGGTCATGGTTTTTTAGTTCATGAGAGCTCATTTTCTGTGACCTGCAACTTAGGTAGAAGATGAACCTTAAGTTCCGGAGAACTGGGATTTTGGAGGGACCAAGGAGCCTTATCTTACTACCAATACATCAGGACGATATTTTAGAGATAAGTGAAAGGTACAAACTAAGTGGAGGAGTCCCAAAATTTTGAAGGGGTGGAAATTTTTGGGGAGTTGATACAATGGCTAAAACAATTATCGATTCACTGGTAGAACCTCATTATCTTTGCTAGATTTTTATTTACGATGTAGTGGAACTTTTTGAGTGCATCGCTCCAAGATCATGGGTCCCATTGAATTCTCCAGGTTACCCTTAGTATTGACAAGAAGCTCCCTACTACTTTGACTTGCCTTGTTAACCACACATACCAAAAATGCTACTTACAACTCGAAATAGGGTTCTGGATAATGATATGAGCCATAAATATCTTCGGTACTATGGCTATAGGTCTCTAGTGCTGCTGCACTACCAACGACTCGGGATAGTACCCCAGCAGAGTCACTCCCTAGAAATCACAAATGTTGCTCTGCTACCAGTGAGCCTGGATGGTACCCTGATAGGTCATTGCATTACCTCTATGTATAGGAAGAATTTCTCAATCATTTCCCCTTTATTTAACTTTGATTCATGTGCTCATTGGTACTTATTCATTGGGCACTTATTTTCTTGGGGAAAATGAGGGATCTTGACTTATTTTATTTGCAAGAGATGTTGTTTCTCGTTTTCAAAGACTTTATTGTTTTCCCAAAATATGTTGCTCACTAAGGTCTTCCTTTCCCCTTCTCAAGTCATCAGGATGAATCGATTCATTAAGATATAGCTAAGTCAAAAGTAGGACTTAATTTTGAAATATAGGGTGCCATGGATAATTGGAGTTTCCCATTGAGATAGATCTTCATACCTTCCCTAGGTCATGACCTTGGGAGTAATAAAGTGTAGGCACAGGAAAATGTATAACTCAACCATTGGCATAGAGGCTACCCCGACCCTAAGGTGTCTGACTTGGGTGACATTCCAAAATATTTTATTCAAGAAAGGATCTTTATTAAAGAATGAAGATGCAATGAACAAAAGGCATGGAAGAAGATGAAACTAAGTGAAAAAGGAAAAATAAAGGCTAGAGCTAAGAAAATTGTAGAAAACAAATAGAAAATGAAATATAGTATAGGGATGGAAAAGAAGCTATGAGAGTTGTTACGTGAAGTAAATTTTAAGTTCATGGCCATTTAAGGGGGGGGTTTCTACCCTCCCTTCTAAGGTCTACAGTCTGTAGGTGTGTTGGCTAATCTTCTCCTTAACCTGAAAGGGACCAATCCACAAGACCTGAAATTTGGTGTGTTTAACTTTGACTTTGTTAGGCCCCTATACTATTAGTGTAACCCCTTATTGTTATTAGTACAACCCCTTTATTATATTGATGTATCCATGTAGTTCCCATATTGTTATTATTGTGCCCCATAGAAGCCCACTATTGTTATTATTGTTCCCTTACATTATTATTTTTATGTCCGCTCTGATTATATTATGACCCCTTAGACTCCTATATATAGAGAGGAGGTCTTGTCATTTGTATCATCGAAGAATCATTCATTTGTGTAATGTAAAGGAGGTTGCCCCCTCGAAGAGGTTGAATTCTAAGGCATTGATCTATCTTTTCTATCTTTTTGTGAGTTGGTTTCTTAACATTTGGTATCAGAGCTTTGGATTCTAGGGTTTCGCTGCTCCAAATAGGTCATCGTGGAATGTTTGCTATAACTTTTTTTCTATGATGTTTCCGAAGCGAACAAAAAAACCCATTTGAGAGAAAATTGTGCCAAAACTCGGGTCCAAATTTCAGAGCTTTTTGTGCCATATTTGTGGAGATATGATCTAAGGAAGTTGGTCTTTTTGCAGAATCCTGAATTACATTCCAAACAGGTGACCTGGGGAAAATCGTCATAGCTTTTTTTTTTAGCATCAGATTGAAATTTCATAAGAAGTTACAGAAAGAGAAAAAACTTTAGTTTCCTATGTATATTTTTCAGATCTAAGGTTAACACAGTGACACGTGGCACTTCATACAAGTTCGATCTTCTGAAAAGGTATATAATCAGGTCATCTTGGGAGATTGTTCATAACTCTTTCTTGGAGAATCTAAATTTGATCAGACTAATGGCATTGGAAAGAGGACGAGAGGGAAGAACCAAAATTACAGAGTTATAGTCATTTCAAGATCGAGCTCCTAAAATCAAGAAAAGGCGATATGAGGAAGTTTGATGGCAAGGATATGGTAAATTGGATACTTCAGATGGAGAAATATTTTTATCTACATGGTGTACCACTATTACAAAAGGTATGTATTGCATCTTCATATTTAGAATTGGATCAATTTTTATGGTATAAAGGGCTTTTTTCTCGTAAACAACTTGTTACGTGATCAATTTTCATGGAGGAATTGTTAACACATTATGAGGATACAAAGAGCAACACCTTCTTTAGAGCAACACCACAACAATTGGAAAGAGTAAAAGGGATTTGTTACATGGTGGAAAGTAAAATTATGGCAACAAGGAATTCTACCCCTCACAACTATAAAGATGGAAGTGTTGTTTCTCCTA
>APFE031498624.1:135647-145874 GCA_000404065.3 Pinus taeda
TTACCCACTGAAGATTCCACATGGGAGGACAAGAATTTTATACAGAAGCATCAAGAACTACTCAAGCATTGAGGAAAACACTTTTTGAAGGAGAGGGGCATGTTAGGCCCCAATACTACTATAGTAACCCCTTATTGTTATTAGTACAACCCCCTTATTATATTGATGTACCCATGTAGTGCCCATATTGTTATTATTTTGCGCCATAGAAGCCCAATATTGTTATTATTGTTCCCTTACATTATTATTATTATGTCGGCTCTGATTATATTATGACCCCTTAGACTCCTATATATAGAAAGGAGGTCTTGTCATTTGTATCATCGAAGAATCATTCATTTGTGTAATGTAAAGGAGGTTTCCCCCTCGAAGAGGCTGAATTCTAAGGCGTTGATCTATCTTTTCTATCTTATTGTGAGCTAGTTTCATAGCAGTCCTCCTGGGTTTTATCCCATTTGAGGACTAGGTCACCTACATTAAACTCATTACTCCTTGCAGATTTTTTTATCAAACCACCTCTTGATTCGGCTTTGATGTACAAAAAACTTCTCCCTAGCCTTTTGTATTTCTTCCTCCAACTTAAGAAGGGTATCGATTCAGGTTTGCATGGTAGGGAAAGGTGTGCCCTGTGACTCTTGTGACCACTGAAGAGCGGGTAGGTACAAGTTCGACAGTAAAATGGCTTATTTCTCGTATACTATGAAATAAGGGGAGGTTCCAAGAGATGGTTTCATGGTGACACAGTTGGACCACAAGGCATTGTTCAAGGCATTGTGATAGTTCCTTCGATGTGACAACAAGGTTTTCTTGATAACGAGGATTATTTTTTTGTTGGTGGACTCTGCCAGGCCATTTCCTTGGGGGTAATAGTTAGTTGAATGTTTCAAAAGAATACCATTTTCCAAAGAAAAATCATATAACATGAAACATGAGAAATAAGTAGATTATAAAAAACAAGGGAGGTTGGAACGTCGAACCTGGTCACGATGTACTCACTAATAAAAGACATTACTTCTTGATCATTGATTTGTCGTAACGAGATGGATTCCACCCATCTCATGAAATAGTTGGTAGTTGTCATAATGTACCTGTGTCATTTCGATGAGTGTGGCACAATTTCCCTAATGACATCCAACCCCCACTATTGAAATGGTTCTTCTACTACTATAGCTTGGAGTGGGGTAGCTAACTCAGATTCTCTTCCAGTGCACTTTTGGAAAATTGAGCATTTACGAATGCGCGTGTGAGTATTCTTGAACAAGTTGGGCCAATAGAAACCATCTCTCATGATTTTATGGGTTATTGTACCGCTAGTGTAGTTGCCTCCTACTGGCCCATCATGTAATTCCTTTAAGACTAGCTAGGCTTCATTGGATTCCAAGCACTTGAGAAATACGCTATTGTGGTGTTTATGAAAGAGATTTCCTTATATTAATTGATAAGACACAACTTTAAGCTTCAAAACTCGTTTATGTCTTGCAGACAAGGTAGGAGGCAGGGTCCCTTGCCCTAAATATTGTTTCATATTGGCATACCAAGATGGGTAGTTGTGATCCGTTGTGAGGTCATTTTGGTACATCTTGATCGCATGGTCCCAGCCTTCTGATTCTCCATTTTGTTGATCTACAGTTTCAATGGCCAATTTACATAATCCATACCCTTTAACTGTGTGATCCAGATTGAACTCCAAGTCATATTCCTAGAGGAAATTCATCTAGTTAGCTCTTCATTCACCTAGCTCTTATTGGACGAACAGTGACTTAACAGCGAGATGAGGAATGTACATTGTTACATGGTTCTTCAAAATGTGGGGTCCAAAATGTTTAACCACTTTATAGACTGCGTATACATGTTTATCCATTTTTGGATATTTGAGCTTTGAACCTTGTAATCCCTTGCTCATTAAGGACATAGGCCGCTCAATGTTGTTACCATCCTTCTAATTAAGCACAACAACTAGGGATGAGTCTAAGGGAAAAGTGTACATAATGAACTTTTTGTTGAAGTCTGGGCTGTGTAGAGACGGGGCTCTTGCGATGGATTTCTTGATACGGTCAAATTCTTCTTTCACTTCTTGATTCCATTTAAATCTCACATCCTTTTTTATCATATTTTGTAAGGGCTTAACAATATGGGAAAAATCATAAATAAACTTGCGGAGGAAGTTGATTTTACCCAGGAAAGAATGCATACCTTTATTGCTAATAGGGAGAGGGATTTGTGTGATAGATTTTATGCGTTCAAGATCAACTATAATTCCATCTTTGGTTATGATATGATTGAGGAGGTTTCCTTCTGATACTGTGAATATGCTCTTCTTGGGGTTTAGTGAAATCTCATACTTCAGGCAACACACAAATATCTTCTTCAAATGGTGGAGCTGATTTGATCTCTTTTTCAAAAACATTGTGACATAATCCAGATAC
The DNA here is from genome assembly GCA_000404065.3 of Pinus taeda. Classification (NCBI taxonomy): domain Eukaryota; kingdom Viridiplantae; phylum Streptophyta; class Pinopsida; order Pinales; family Pinaceae; genus Pinus; species Pinus taeda. The sequence goes on from APFE031498624.1 coordinate 138,074, forward strand.
ACCACTATTCTTTGCCCAATTATTCCTCTGAAGGCATCACCCTCTGAAATATTGCTCTAGCATTGATAAGGTCGAAGGGCATGTGCTGAAATGCAAATGTTCCCCACTTGGTCCTGAAAGTTGTCTTTAAACGATCTGGTTCGACAACCAGCACTTGGTTGTAACCATAGAAGCCATCAAGCAAGGAGAAAAATTAAGAACTAGATATTGTCTGAATAATATATTCCATAGATGGGACCAAATAGTTATCTTTATCTAAAGCCTAGTTTATATTCTGAAATTCAATGCATAACCGAATTTTTCCTGAATTTTTCGTACGGGGACCAAATTCGAGACCGAAGTGGAATGTCTAACCTTGAAAATGATGTGTGCATCCAAAAACATCTTCAACTCCTTCTAGATAAGGGGTTCCAATGTGGGGTGTACTTTCCTTAGTTTCTTGTGGAACGGTTTGACCCATCCCTTTATAGGTATTACATGTTGGATGATGCAGGTGTCATACGTCTTTAATTCATGATACGTCCAAGAAACCACAACCCAATACTTTCTAACCAAGCTGAGAAATTCTTGTCTCTCATAAAAAGAACACTTGACACTCAGATTGATAAACTTGGGGTCAGCTTCACTTCCAAGATTGATTTATTCATGAGAGAGTGTGGAAATTTGAGTCTTGGTACTCAGGGGACCCCAAAAATGGTTATGCAGATCGAATATATTCTCCAGGGTAACAACACCTTTGGGCATGGGATTTCCCTTATGCTCATATGCTTATACTTGTAAGGATTTTTCATGTTCTTCCTCATCTATCACCACATCCTTAAACACCTCGGCATTAGCCATAAAATCGAGTATTTGTTGATCATCATTGAAAACATGTATATTAGTTACATTATCCGGAACAACAGGCTTATAAACAATCTCAATAGAAAAACCATCTCTTAAAAGTTTAAACCTAGCTGCAGCATTAGCTAAAGTGTCAACGACAACATTATTGACCATAGGAACATAATTAATACTTAAATATTTAAAGAAGAAATCAAGCACCATACGTCCTGCTGATAAAAATTTTAATGTGGTGATAAATAGTGAATAGTATTTCGTACTTGCCTCGTGATAATTTCATAATCATTGACCACCTTTAAAATTCCAACTTTCAAGTCAATAACCTTTTTTAGCCCAAGGATCAGTGCCTCATACTTTGTAGTGTTGTTAGTGCACTGAAATTCGAAACTACAAGAAATCAAAATCTTGTTTTTTTGAGGGTCCATAAGGATACATCTGGCACCGGCTCCATCACGAGTCCTAGACCTGTCATAATATAAACTCCAGATTTCATTCTTAGTTATATCTATGTTAAAATTATTTACATCTATAATATAGGGTTTATTAGCATCAGCTAGAAGACAAGGAAGGAGTTCTGGCTGCATGTCAGGTGCAATAGGTGATGGCAAGGCTTCATAACACCCAATACTTGTTTCCAAAAGACACATTCCCAAATCTTATTGAGCGAAACCAATAGGATCATTTGGGGCTTCCAGACCAGTGACCATATGCTTCATGTAGGGTTCGCTATTGACTTTGATCTGGTTATTCTTACCTTTATAAGGTAACCATAAGCGGGACTAGTCAGTCGCAAAATATCCCTGGAGCTTACTCAACCAGTCTCTACTAAGCAACAACCCATACACTTTTGGGATGTCAACCACTACTATGTCAATGCTTTGATGCACCCTAGAATTGGAAGACAACCTAATTATCACATTGTTTAATTCTCCCACCATGGGAACTTGAGATCTATCCAATTGAATGATTATGGCATTCGTCTTCTCAGGCTAAATGTTCAACTTTTTACAGACCGATAAAGGCATGACATTAGTTGATGTGTTGGAATCAACAAGAGAGTTGTGCACATTGTAGTTAAAGATCTCAAACATTATAAGGAATGCGGAGGGTGAGTCTCTTGAATTCACATTCGTGGCACTGAAAATGGATTGGAGGTTAACCAAGGTTTGAGACTAGCCTAGTGAGCTAAGTTTCAAGGATAAAGTGGACCTATTGGTGGAGGACGAGCTAGCAAAGGTCTTAATAGTTAACACACATTGGATGGTTATCTTGGCGAGCTCATACAACGAAATATTGGCCCGTGTCTTCTTCATATCTTCAATGATGTTATACCCTAGTTATGACTTAGCATTACCTTCTGTAGATGCTTGACGGATGGAAGGGGATAGACTTAGTTGATGTTTCGGGAACCGAGGAGTTTCCCTTACCACCTATCGAAGTATCTTTTGGAATTTGGCTAGACGGATTCTTGGGAATGGAGGCCAAGGGTTGGTTTGAGTTGTTTAATGGAAGAATCCTACTAAACAATGTCTTGTTCTTCTCCTCCAGTGTGGGATCTAGTACCAACCCCTTACTCCTCAATTTATAGGTCTTCAGTGGCTTAGGGGAAGGGGTGTCTCCTATGTTGAGTTCTTTGACAGATTGGACTTCTCCTCCTTGGATGACCTCAAAAGCTTGAACAGTAGAACCAACATTCTCATTCGGGGGAGTGGCTTCTTCCTCAGGGTCATTGGACTCTTCCTTGTCAGCTCCAATGGTCTTCTCTTCAAGAATCTTGGTAACTACTATAGTCGTATTGTGTATCCATTGCAGACATGTTTTTTTCTGAATGGGAAGCTTGGTGAAAGGTGCAGTAATTTTCTATACCTAGCACTTCTACATTAAAATATGCGTTGAAGATATTAGTTGATTTCATGGGGCAATTAGTGTTCTTCCTAAAGAAAGGTTTAAATGGTTTGCTACCCAATGAGATCTCACTTGTCATCCTCTTCAATTCATATACTTCATTGGTTAACTGCTTCAAGGATTTGGGTAACCCCTCAAAATCGAAAGAGTCCTTAGCCTTATCAAAATACTTTACAGTTGAGGTTTGGTCCTTCTTACTTGTTTACTTAGACTCTTCCCGGGTGTCATGCTCAAGTGCCCCTGTGGATAGTAAATCTTTCTCTAATGCGAGAGCTTCAACGAATTTTTCCACTAAAGTAGCTTTAGCTTCTCGCTTGACAAACATAGCGATATCACGTGGTAGATATTTGGTGTAATAATAAATAATGATAGAATCATTAAGAGCCACATCCATCGGGAATTTATTCAAAATGGTAGTGAATCGCTGAATAAATTCCTTTACCTTCTCCTTCTTATGGCACTTTAAAGTGCTTAATTTGGTGAGGAGCATAGATTGTGTCTTAATTTCAGAGAAATTTTCAAGAAAGGTCTTTCTGAACTCATCCCAATTGCGTATGGAAGCCACTAGCAAGGAGTGATACCATGTTGTGTCTTTATTCTCCAGGATGTATAGAAAAAGCCTGCAAGAAACATCATCATACTACACCCTCATCATTTGTAAGGCTAAGTAAAAATTACTAATATGATCTTCAACCGTGGTTCCCTTTTCAAGTTCAAGCTTCAGGAGATGTTTCTCAGGGTGATGAGGCATGTCATGAAGAGGACCTCATTTGCCTAAAGGGGACTAAGCCATCTAGGCTAACGGTTTTTAACAGTCACCTCTTGGTGGTGGCGGAAATACAATGTGGTTGGCATTACCTTGAGAATTACTTTCAGTGTCCAACCTAGACCCTTCACTAGTGTGAGGTTGCTGTCTAAAGTTACCTCGGGGTACCCTCAAATGTTTTAAATCCCTGAATTTCTTGAAATTTATGAAATTTTCCAAGTTCCTCAGGAACTTGAGAGGTCTCTCATTACAAGGAGAATCTATATTGTAAAGGTTAATCTGATTCCTAATATTCTCATCATATCTCAGCCTTTATACCACCTCAGGTCCCCCTTAGGCGCTTGATCATTGACCCCAACATTTTCCAATGGAAGTTGATTATTTCGCCATATGTTCTCTTGTCGTGGTTGGTTATTACCCCATGTAGCGGTGCTCCTAGGGCCTTCTCTCTTGGATGCAGGGGGGGGGCTCTCTAATCCTTCTATTGAGAATATTTCAACCACATCCACATATTCATCCAAAATCATCCCAATTAAATGTGGTACCAAATTAACCATGATGCATTAACGGGTATGATGAGGTTTGGAAGTGTGTGGGTTAGGGAATGAACTTGTGGTAGGGATTCAATTCATACCCTTAGCGAATTGTCGAGTGATAGGGTGTAAATATCTCAACTTCTCATATATGACTTCATAGAGAAGAGTTTCCTCTTGCACCGGAGCATCCTCGAGTGGAGGAGGTTGAGAGTCCCTGAGGTGGAGATCCCTAAAAAGCAGACCAAAGACGAGATGAAGAGGTGTTTGGGGGGAAGCAGGATGAGATTGATTGCTAACTTGTTAGGAATTTTCAAGGAGAGGGTGAGTGTTGATGTCAACCATTGAACCTCCTTCTAGTGCCAAAATATTTCGACGGGCTAGAATTTACTGCCAACAACTAAATATCATAAGTTCTCAAAACAATATGCACCAAAATAAGTTCAATGCTAAAAGTCCTTTATAATGTGTCATGAGGGTATATTTATAGAAAAGAGGGTGAATTTTGGTCTACCTGTGACTCTTGGACTTCCTTGTGACCTTTCAAATTCCTACTTTGTTCTACTTTATCCTACCTTGTTATTCACAAAAAAACAAATTGATTCGACCCTAACAAATTAGTAATAGACGATTCTGGGACATCTATGTCCAACTGCTCCATGAGGTAAGTGTGATAGAGCTTGTAGTCAGCGGCTGTTGTGGCCACCTTCGACTACTCTTCATCATGTCTATGGATAAATTCAAGGGCATCTAGAATGAGATTTCTTATCTTGACCTTGATTTGATTGGATAGAGTTACTAACTTCGTGTACATCCTCACTGGCTCCACCACATACCGTGTAATGTTTTCTTTCATGACCTACAAATCTCTTGTACTGAAAGCCTTCCTAAAAGAATCAATAAATGCTTGAACCTCATGTAGGATCTCCTCCTGCTTCCTTACTTCTCCAACTGCTCCATTGGAATGAACCCCATGAACTTCAATCACAAACTCAAACTCACTTTGTAGATGTCTGCAAGAGGAAACACACTTGTCAACAACCCTAGCTAGCTTATCCCATGATTTGATCCTAATGTGTAGTTCTACTTTGTCATTTTGGGTGGTTATCCAATCCTTCTTTGGGAGAGATGTCAGTGCCTTTGGATAATTATTTGTCCACTCATGAATGTTGTCAAGAGCTGTGATAACTTGTTTTAGCATAGCGGATTTTTCCTTTGTGTCGACTTGTATGGCTAGGATAAGGGACACAGTGTGATGCATCTTTGACATATCCTCATAGACCACTACCATGGCTTCTCTTAGGGTCTCAACTTCTTCCTTAATTGATTCCTATAGTTCTTTTTTGCTTGAGTGATAAAGGATCAGGTCTAATGAGATCCAATACCTCCTCCTTTGCTTCATTAGGAATGCCTAGTTCCTTAAGAGGTAAGTTCCCGCCAATAATGGGGGTGGACAGAGGAACATTTAATGGATATAGTTCAGTCAGTGCATCAGACTCTTGGTGTTTCTACTATTTTTGGTGATCTTGCTTTTTTTTCTCATTGATATCCTCCTATCTTTTCTTCAACTCCTCTTCTTCGTGTATCATTTTTTTCCTCATCAACCTTTCTCCTTTGTTCCTCTTCTATCCTTTTATTCTTCTCTTCCTAATTCTGCCTCCTCTTGAGTTCTTCCTCTTATTTCTTCTTCATTTCCATCTCTTCTTGTTCTCATCTCTCCTTTTCCTTTTATTCTTAGACCTGTCGCTCCTCTTCCTCCTTTTTTAGTCGCTCTTCCTCTTACTTTTTATTCCTTATTTCTTCTTCAAGTTGCTGCTCCTGAAGGTCCTCAAGCTACTGATAAACTAATTTTTGTGAACTCCTTATCTCTTCTTCTCTTTTCCTTTTAAACTCATGCTTTTTCTTGGCCAAGGTCACATTTATTTCTTCTAGAGTTTCACCATATTCCTGTTCCTCTTGCTCACTTGGAGGGTCTTTTATTTCTTCTTTATGCTTTTTAAGTTTCCAACTTGCCTTTTATCACTCCCCTTTTCTCTTGAGAAAGGTAAACCTAAACTATAGGTTTATGTTCTCTTGGGAAGGCTAAGCTTGTTCATCTACCTTTTCTTGTTGCTCACTTGGGCTAAATTATCTGGTGGCATTGTACCAATTTCTAACCTTATCTTTGTGACTTTGCTTGGTATGTGAGTATGACCAGTGAAAATTATCCTTCTTAAAATGTGTGGCTACCATCCTTTTGGGGTTATAAGTACAATGACTTAATGATCTACTTAATAATATTAGTTTGTTGTGCTTAATTCATGTTCATAAGGATTCATGAGTTTTGCAAGTGAAAAATTAGTTTTTATGTTAATTTTATGAGAAATTTTAACATAAATAAGAGACCAAAAAGCAGCATAAAAATGTACATAACATCACCAAAAACACGTCACAATAGGAACGTGATGAAGGAGTTCACCCCTCCTAGGCTATGTCTCCTTGGTCCAACTTCCAATGGCTTGGGCCTCACTATGATGCTCAAATGTGTAAATAGGTGTGTTTATAATGCTCAATTGCTTCTAAGACCTGCTCCAATGAGTCCAAAATATCCAAAAATGGCTACCTAGCCTCTTTATGCACCTAATTTGATAAAAAACTAGAGAATTTATGACCTCCCCTAGTTTCTCCACTATTCACTCCACAAATTGCCCAAAATTCAGCACCATCCTACAATTTCGCCCCATTTTTCACTAATGGGCCATCAAATTTGCTGAAATCCAAGTAGATTTGTGATGATTAATTTAGTCACTGAGGCATAAAAGCCAAAAGAATGGTCATATGGGGGCCATGCGCCCAAGGGCTAGCCCCCAGCGCTAGCCCCCTCCCTCTGGCGGTTACATAACACTAGCGTTGTAACGAAGGCGTTCACATGTGGTGGAGACTTCGATGGTTAGGCATTGGTGGTCAAGCAACGACGGCGGTGGTTAAGGCTAGCGGCCACGTGGGAATTCTCATGGGGGGCGGTTAAAATCCGCCCAACCCCCAACCATTACTGCATTACTATTTAAGTAGTGGGCGCGAAAAAAAAGGTTAAGTTTTGCTCATATGTTGTATTGGTATTGGAGACTGTTGTGTGTTGGGAGGTCGCGAGTTCAACCCCCGCTGCCTCTACCCAGTCTATAACAACATTTTGGTGGCCTCTTGGGCTTCCACGCAACGACCTTCGATTGGGCCACATGTCAAGCCGTGGTTGTCCATCATTCCACCCAATAGAAAAACACGAAATTTCAACTAGTACCAAGGTACCACTTCGCACAATCCAATTCGCCAAGGGAACACTCACCAAGCCAAACTTCCACATATCCTACCCAGTCAATGCCACGTCAGGAGTATGTTGGGTTGTGTTATATTCTTTCCACGACTAACCTATGTAGTGAACTGGGGGGTTAGAGGGAAGGCGGAGCCCCCCCTTTGTTGCGTCGATTGCGTAGTGGGGGGGTCACGGGGGGGCGGTAACCCCCCCTGTCTGGGGGGTTTGAGGGGGCCAGGGAGCCCCCCTTTACTGGGTTCGGGGCAACGCCCTGGGAATTTTTTTTTTTGGACCCTATATTAGGTTAGGCAAACCTACCTATGGTTTTTGGTCCATGGGTTTGGATGCGATGGTTTTCGGTCCATGGTATTGGATGCTTCGGCATGTAAAAATATGTATTGTAACATTGAAAGGAACATAATGAAAAATCAAGCTGGTAGTCCCGGTTTTGGGATCCAGTGGGAA